>JACEII010000022.1:6414945-6444529 GCA_014332785.1 Antheraea mylitta
AGACAGTTGGAAAAAAAGTATTTATGGAATACTAAAAAAGGCTACTGCTTAATACTATTATAGATAGATTTAAAACATATATTTTGTATATATATTTGCAAATATAACGTTCTTTTTTATAGTAATTTAAATTAATGGTTTTCTGATTCTAATACAAAAAATATGTTTTTTAATTTTTTGTTAATCTACAATCTTGACAAGTGCTGAATCAAGCTGGTGAGAAAGCGATTATCTTCTAATTTAAAACGCACAGTTCATAGAAAGGACTTAAACAGACCCATAAAATTAGCTATTTCTAGAGATTTATTTAAAAAGTCCAAAATTTCCAAACATTTGTTTATCCACATAGTAAACACCGAAAACCAAATGCTCAATAAATTTTTTTTCTTAATTTATTTTAAGTTTAATTTTATACTGATATTCATTTGTGTTTGATTTATGTGAGTTTTTTTTAATTACCATAAACAACCGAGGTTGCCAGGTTGTGAGCTTATCGGCATATAAAAATGGCGGTTACGTACAATCATTTAGTTATATTATGTCAAGTAGAATGTGATATATACTTGGGTATTACAATTTTTTTTTTTTTTTTCGAATAATGTGTAGTTCGTTTACGTTTAATATATACACTGCCAGCTTATATAAGTATATCCGTCATATAATATTTAGCTGTGATTTGATAATGCAGAGTTGATTAGCGTCGACGATTTATTCTAAAGACATTATAATAATATTGCATGAAAGTTTATTTTTCAGTAGAGAGGTACGAATGTATCTGAAAATTCACTTCTTTGTATATCTGCGCGCTTTCCGCTTGCTTAAATCAAGAATTATTTTATATTTTAAAGATATAATTCTGTAATTTATAATTTTAGACTTATTAAAATATAATTATAGGGACCCCTTGTGGATTCCAAATGAAGCAATAAATTTATTATCGTAATTTATGTGAAACAAAATCGACTTTTAGACGATTTACAAACAAGTTTCAGCACCTTTCTAAAATTTAGATACAAAAATATAGTGTAATGTTATAATGGCATCTATTTGAAATTAACATTAAATCCGAGTTCCTATTAGAAATATCACGCATATATGGTTTTGCTTAGCATTCAAATGAATTGGAACAAATTATAATGATAATATATAGTGGGCATAAATTTTGGCGTAAGTTATTTTTTATTTGAATTTCATTCAGGCTCTGGTTCTAACCTATGTGTCCTCTGAATTCTTTATAAATATTTATAGTATATATAGATCAAATTGAATATAATTTAAATGAAAATAATACTGAAACTATAGCGAAATAAGATCCTGATAGCAGCAGTTCTGATATGAACTGACTGTTTTTAAGTTCTTGCGATGATTGTCCTATTATCGTTAAGTGAAAACACATTTCACGGAGAGGAAGACGAATTTAATATATCATATATTAAAAAGAGATAATTGAAACGATAAGAGGCCAGAAAAGGGTATTTTCATACACATTAATAATAATAATTCTCAGTTAATTCGAAGTTTTATTATAGTTAAAAGTAAATATGCCGCTAATTACAATCGATTACAGCATTCATCATACGATACAATATAGATGCATTTTACAATACTGAAGACAGTTATAATACAGAAGATACGATTTAGAAAACTAAAAAGAAACAAGAAAATAAAATAGAACTAATGTTATAAATTACTTACAAATTATAGGAAAAAATCATGGAGAATCACATGTACAGTATATACATATTATGTTGAGAGAACAAATTTATCAATCTAATTTATGAGTGCAAAGCTTATTCATTAAAGGAATTTCGAGGATATTGGTTAGGACTGCAGCATTAAAAAAGAGTCTCTAGGAGGCGATACGATCTCATTGTATTTTAGGATAATTAAATAAATTACTTTAAATAATTTTGCAATGTATTTCTTAGTTTTATTTAACGGAAGTAGTAATTTGAAAGAGTGATTTTAATCCTATAATCATTGTATCCTTTCTTTGAGAGAAACTCAAACCCATTCACATATGTTTTAGGACAATTTTTATCTATTTACGAATAATATATTTTTTATTCTTGTTTCAGTAGTAACAGTTACATTTAATTAATATGAAATAATTGAATCTGATTTCAGAACCATAAGTAAGCCATGGAAACGTTTATATACATTTACATTTTTAAGGTATTTTTTAAGGTTGCAAAATTTTACAGCCTAATTTTGCTAAGTTTGCAGTAATTCAGTAAAGGATAAACAAAAATAAACAGTTATGTACTCCTAAAATTCTCACTTCGGCTTTGTGTTTAATTTATTATTTGCTGTTAGCATTCAAAGAATTAATGTTTTTGCTATTAATCGCATACTACGTGTAAAAAGTTTTAATGTATATTTTAATTAGAATATATATTGCTGTCGGGCAACTCATTATTGCTGTAGGTGTTAGCAATGCAGCTAATTATTTTAATCTCTTTGTAGGTTTGAACGCTTTCAGAATGATGACGTAACCATACAAAAATTGTATCTTATCAATAAAGTATAGAAGTTATAATTAAATGTTTGATAGATAAAAATACATTTAATAAATAACGAAATATATTCAAGTTTCAGTGACATAATTGACAGTTTTTGTATTTCATTAACAATAATTCATTAGAAAGTGTTCAAAACAAAGATTGAATAGAACTGTTGCAATTTAAATATATAATTAATCTGAGATTTGTATTAATTTATACTTTATCGGAAACAATATTAATGTTTTGTTTTGTAAATTGAAATGCAATTCTGGTTTTTATATCCATAACTCTTAATTTTCTAGTTTGATTTTACACAGAAAAAGGGTTGCGTTTCGATAATGTTAAGGCTGTTACTTATTATATAATACTTGTAATATTATGATTTATGGATCACATTCACCGCTTATCTGTATAGACTCCTAATAACAAACAATAGTGATGCAATAATATCAAATGAGTTCAGTTGTCATATAATTGTTTACGCGCCTGAAGTGCCGAGTTAAAATGAAGTAGTTTGTATTAGATGCACTGATAACAGTTTAATGTGTCAAATGTAATAACCAGTTAAAAAGTAGCCAAGGAAATATTACTCAAAATAAAGAATCTCAAATAATTATCATTGTTTGACGGAAGCCCTGCATAGACAGATAACGCCTGCCTGAATAATTTCTCAATTAATTGAAACACGTAGGATTAATCATGATAAGCTACATTTCATGGGATACTAAAATATTCATATTCTATCTATATAGGTTTTAATGGTAAATTCAACAGATTTGTCAATTTCATTTTCAATTGCTTCAATGCGGATTATTATTTTATGTAGTCTTTAATCTTTTAGCTGTCTCTCATATGTCAGTTAAATGACAGATTATTTTAATGAAAGTAATATGGCAATAGGGGTCTATTTTGATAAACGGTCTATGTCGTATGAATATTTATTGTGTAACAATGAGTTTTTATGTTGCTTCGGCGTGTTTTTATAAAACAATGCAGTTTAAACGTACATAGATACCCTAACAAGTGAGAAATATATACAATTATGAATACAGACAGTATCAGTGGTTTTATTTTAAATTGAGATTTGTCGAAAGACCGAAAAGCGATGATGGGTTAGTTGATAGCCTGTTCAGACGTAGGTAGGTAGGTTCGAATCTTTCGGTGAAACGAAAGCTTCGTGATGAAGCCATAGCATGATGGTGGTAGAGCTTTTTCTAAGTCGCGCCTGGTGAGCTTCCATCCACAAGTTTTTTTTGTCTAATAGCAGGCAAACGAACAGGTGGGTAACCTGATGTTAAGTGCTCATCATCGTCCATAGACACCAGAGGAGTCGCAAGTGCGTTGCCAGACTGTGTTGATATCGACGGAAGAAAGCAGAATTGTCGTAACCCAACTTTACACCAGAGCCAAAAAACTATTTCAAAACTTTTTTTTTAATGTGTAACACTAAAACTAGGTGGAGGTTGTATAGATGAAAAATTGATTTCTAGGAATGCGAGACCCAAAACATCCGAAACGGTATTTTTTTATACAAGAATATGGTAAAAAGTAATTTAGCCCAAAATGCAAGTTACATTTCCGCTTTCTCCCGTCGATATGAAATGGTGGAGGCGTAAAGGGAGGGTGGGAAAGGAGAGGGGGAGGTTGGCCTCCGGCGCTTTCACTGACCGAATGAAAAGTAGCAACGCAAGCACTGTTACTTCACTTCGGTTTTCTGTGAGAGGTTGGTACTACCGCGAACGAGCTGACCGATTCATGCTGAAACCACTTATAACTTCAGCTTATTAATAACATAAAAACAAATTTAATTTGAATCTGTAAAAAGAAGAAAAAACAGTATACCGGTACCTAATGAGAATTTAACTTCTTTATGTATAGTATCATAGAATTTGGATCGTCTGGTAACTTGCGGTACTACTGTACTAGTACCTGGCGATTCCGACAGATACGTCACTTAATGTTTTATTGAAGTTTATCTGTAGTGGTCCACTGATATATAACGATCGAACGAATTTTTAATAACGGTGTGCCTTCAACAGTGGCGGTTTGAGTTCTGAAACTTAAGCCCGTCTGATATTGTGTTTTGCCATATCAATGACTTATTTTTATTTAAATTTTAAATATCTGTTCAAGTCCATTTGTGATTCTTGTTCTAACATTCACAAACCAGGCCATAGTTAAACTTTGTGGCTTTTACTTATCCCGACCTTATTACTCGACCTATACCCGTACGTCAAGGTTGATTGTAATCACGACTTGTGACAGAAATTATATTTTGAGTTGAAATAATTTCTAAAGCATTTTTATAGTTTACCCGGTACTTATAAATTAAGGTGTAATAATAATAAAACAATTCAGAATTAATAATTTTATTATTGTAAATCACAAAATTTATTACTAATTAATATACACATAAATTCACATAACAATTACAAACTTTTATTGGGAAACATCTAATATACAAAAATATTATAACAAACATCCAAGTTAAACTGAATATATTGGAATAACAAGTATCCAATTCAATGTTACACGAAACATATACAAAAAGTGACTGACTATACTATATAGTAATGTATACATATAGAAAAACAACAACATTAATAATCCACTAAATTTGTTATCCGCGCTGGTTATACGGATCGCGTTTCGGATCAAAAGAATAAATAACCTTAGTTCGGGTTTAAAGGTTAAAAATAAATACGTATAGTAAAAATTAACCGTACATTTAAATTAATTAGATATTCATCGTCTCTATATTCTAATTCTATATTGTATTATGTTCCTATAAACCATGGGGTCATACGTGTTCAACAAATTTTAAATGAGAATGTGATTACTTATATACTAGTTTATTGTATACTGTGTTCGAAACCCGTATATGTACTAAACCACTGAAGATAGAGCAAAAAGTAAAAGGGTAAAATATTTTAACTTGTCTAATGTATTACGAAAATCTTCCTACAAAATCTTTGATATTTTGTTAGATTTAGCTATGTAAAAAAGTCGAATAGAGAGAGCAACGAACGGGTTTGGTTTACCCATTGTAAACTCTTATTTAGAGTACGTACTATATACTTCGGAGATCACAATCATTTGTTTTGGATGAGCTAGTGTGTTCGCATACCACGTTGGTCTGCCCTAGGTTTGAATCCTTGTTAATAATACAGAGCTTTTGATGAAGGAAAACATCGTGATTAAATTATAGCATAGTGGTAGGGGTTCTTCTACCCCCGTATCCCGCTAGCTACAATCGTACCCTACAATAGCTACCCTAAAGTTGAAAATATGTCGCCTACCTTTTAAGTAATAACATGTGATTGAGAATTTGTCACACTCACTTATAGGTTTTCGTAATTCTTAATTAACTATATAAAATATCGTGAATAGAACACGTATTTTATTTGTACTTATCGCATAAGATCCGAAATAGGTACAAGTTTAACAAATTATTTACATAACATTAACCATGCGCTGACTACACGCTATGTTTGTGTTTGCATTAATACCTTAACATATTACATTTAAAAGACATAAACAAACACTATCTTTAAAAAAAAGTAACTATATGTAAGTTTCCTAAATAGTACGACAAATGATAATCATCAGTGAAAATAATATTTTACGTTGGAGTACGTTGTACCATCACTACACACTGTCCACTGCCAACACCATGGTTTCTTCATACAAGCCAGATTATTTCTTACTACAACTGATAAAACTTCCTATATTAATAATCATAGTTGTATATATTGGATATACAGTAGGGACTAAAGTTATTCGATGAATAATGCTAACAATTTAAAATGATTATACAGCGCCACACAAATCTTAGTTCGAGAAACATGGTACATTAACATATACTATTTACAAGCTTAAATACACCTAAATGAAATGAAAACCTATATCTCAATGTAAAAATATGTTCTAAGAAGACATTGAAAATAATACTATATATGCGTATATTGTGTTGCCTAAATTTTCATAAAAATAAAACACCTCCAATAAATAATTATCATTTAAAATAGTCAAAGTAAAAAAATAAAATAATATTTGAGATTATCTTAGACTTTGTTACGTATAAAGTTTCGTTCGTTCCAAACTAATAAAAACAACAAGTATATTGATAAAATAAATAGAATTATTAAAATCCTTTAATAATTATACTAACGACTAATTGTATAGGGTCAAGAAATTATATAAACAGCAACTCTACACAAAATATGTTATGAAAGCATGAACAACAATCAAAGAGTTCCAAAATATTTAATGCGTTCTACAAAGGAAATAAGCATGCAAATCCTAGTTATTTTAATATAATTGTATCACTGTGGAAAGTCACGGGTGAAATTAGAAAACCTACTATACTATTTTAAGTGAATTATCATTATTTTAGCTCTTCGGGACTGTACAAGGACAAAAAGTAATTAGGATCAAATAACTTGACAATTACAATTTATGATTATTTTGGTTTCTAAGTACAACATATGAAAACTATCAGATATACTAAGCCATATGATAAATTATCTTTCACACTACGCTGATAAACACCAGTGGTAAGTGAAATATTGTTCATTAATTTTTAATAAACAGGGATGCGTTAAAAAATGATTTCCATTTATTTGTAAACATCGAATTTTCTACAGTTATATTTATATAGTTATGAGGAACCACCCGAGTATTCGCGCATGTTAATTACAAAATACAAAATAATAATTATATGACATAACTTATAACTATAGGTTTTATATAAAATTTTTTAGACTTGATCAGTATTTTCAATGATTATCTTCTAAAAACATAATAAAATCATTACACAACATCTAGTTCTTGCATTTAAGGAAGTATGTAATGTATTCTTGATAATGGACTATCAGGTGAAATTAATGATGCGCGATGGCCAGTTAATAATATCGATTGTGCAATAAACTTGACAAAAAATGTTAAATAACTAATAACTCTGCTAAAACTTTGTCGATTATACAACAAAATTGTAATTCGACAACTAACGCTAATAAAATACCAGTTTTATAAAAGATTTGTTTAAATAAAACTATCAATGGCCACAAATGTCAGTCAACCTAAGTGTTAGGAACAATAACTAAACAAATTACAGATATATCTACATTATATATATTTAAATAAAAATTTACTACTTTACACCTTAGAAAAATAAAAATCCTATAAAAACAATAGTTATAACTAATTCATTTAAGATATTTTCTATGGGGTGCTGGATTAGGTTAACACCGTCGTCAAATACCATGCCATTAATGACAAAACCATTTGACAATAGTTACGATGTAGCCAAAGTTGGTAAACTTAGAAGGTGACTGGTTCATAATTTGAAAAATACCGATAAAATTTTCATTCCTGAAGGCAACTGATATGTGTATTACAAAATATCTTATTGATTTGTAATAAAATACGTAAAGCCATGGTAAAGTTTCAACTACTACAATCCTATCATAACATAGGAACCATCGATTTTTTTAGTCCCATCTTTCTTGATTCTTATAATAACAATATAACACAGAACTATAAGCGTCTAAAATCAAAGCTACATTTTATGTATAAATCTATGAACATATCAAAATCATTTAGAATTTGTCAGTAACTTTATTAATGAAATCGTCTCACTTAAACTTAATATTACTTAAGAAGGCTTAACAAAAAATATATATACAAAAGTATAGGCAGTGATGTGGATTTGGGCAAGAATTATATGTAAATAGTCTAAGTTATAATACTACATTTTTCAACTACAGGGGACCAGCTGACATCTGGAGAACCAAATGAAAAATAAGTTGGGCGAATACCTTGTTTCAATACTTCGAATATTCGGTAGATTAGTTGCGGTTAATACATTTTTATTAATAGAAAAAGATTAATCTACATAAAGTATTGTAAAAATGAAATTTGATCAAAATATCAACTCCTACCCTAGTAAGTGTAAAGTATAGTGCTAACAATGAACAAGGTCACAATCACAATAGTGTCGCTTTCGAATTAAATAAAAGTATTTGATTATAAACAACTAGCCTCTGCCCGCGACTTCGTTCGCGTTCTCAATAGAAAAAGATATCCTGATTTTGAAACATTTTTCATCTGTGCTCCGCTCCTATTGGTCTTAGCGTGATGATATATAATAGCCTATAACCATTCTCGATGAATGAGCTATATAACACTGAAAGAATTATCCAAATCGGACCAGTAGTTCCTGAGATTACCCCCTGCAACGTCACAACATCACAACATCACAAACTTTACCTCTTTATAATATTAGTATAGATAAATTAAATGCAGGTATTGATGGTTTACTTGCTTTCTATCTTCTTTTCTTCATCCTTGCTGTCTTTGAATAGTAACGGCGTCATTCCGAGGAAACAGCCCAGGGTTATACCAAGTACTCGACCCTGTGTATCAGAGAAGCATATAAATACTGGAACTTTTTTACAATATACCAACATTCGCTCTTACTCACGTCCAGAACTATGAAATTTGCATACGGTTGAAAATTTTGAATCTACAACTTGTTTAATTTGCAAATATAAAAAAAATATTTATTTTGATTAAAATATTTTTTATAATATTTTTTTCTTTATTAAAATTATTATTAATATTTATGATGAATCTAAGTAGCAATGAAGTCAAGTAAATATTATACCTTAAAAATACAACTGCAGCTGTTATAACCTAGATATGGTTAATATGTTCATTCTTTTTTCTTTTAATTCTAAACCTATATGAATAAAATATCTATATTATTCAACTTTTCTAGTATTTTTAAGCTCTAATCGTGGTTAGTATTATACGTGTTTCTCAAATTAGTCACTTGAATTATCTCATTCATTATTTTATTTTAGGTATAATATTTTTGGTCCTTCGAGCGATTAATAAGCTGCAATAGTTTGTGGCGGCGCGTAATAATTAAATGGGTAATAAAAATAGTTATCATTAATGATGCATAGTTTGAATGAAAGTAATAAATGAAAAGACTCACAACGTTGGAGAATCGTCGGCTGACTGGCATGTCGAGCTGCACGGGGGAGAGCGGCGGCGGCGACACGCCCACCATGGCGGCGGCGCGCTCCACGTAGTACGAGGACCCGATGCCGATGATGTCGCTGAATGTGTTCCCGAGCGCCGCCGCCGCCATCGTCGACAGCGTTATGTACGCGCTCATACTGCTCTCTATACTGTCGCCCTGACATCAAACAGATCCACAATACTATCCCAACAATATACATCTGCATTCTTAAACTTCCTTTGTAATAATGCATATCAAATACACCTTATTCAGGTTCTTATTCACAATCACACTATATTTAAATTTTTACTTGTGAACATTACCACAATGAGAGAAAGACAGACAGAATTACTTTCGGATTTATATTTAGTGTGGCTCAATGTTATATCTGATTGTGTGTGATACTTACAGCAATAATCATGATAAAATTATCGAGAAATCCAAAACCGATGAAAGGTACAGAATTAACCAAGGAGACTGAAACGAAAGAAAATTGTAAACATAATACGCTTAATTCTAGTAATACATTTATAAAACTTTGAAAGAGATATAAGTAGGAATTTTGTACTCTCATAATGTATTTAATAAAAATATTTAAATAGAATGCTCTATTATGAATCTATTTGACACAAGAACTTGAAATAACATTGTGTTTTATATTGTTGTCGTGTTAACGTGTAACATAGTGATGCATATTATCTTTTTTTTATGTACGACAATGAAACAGCAGTTCGTAAAAATGGGTCGAATGCATTATTATTATTGAATGAGATTGCTTGGTGAACATAACATAGAAAGTAGCCTTGTTTCCCATTCTATGGACGTAGGTGTTAAAAGTGAATATGTCGTTTCTAAGGTGATACCGAAGTATTTCACCTCAGTGGCTTAAGACAGGTCAACATCAAATAGGTTGAGGAGCTTTAGTACATAAGACTTAGGAAGTATCAATGAGAATTGGGGCATTCTTCATCTGGGTTCATTTAGATCCGTCATCTACAATACCATTGGCTAAGATCACTAAGGTATCATTGGATGCGGTATCTGAGGCGGGCTCTCTCTGAAGTATAATTTTTTGTGTTAATAACATAGTAGCTTAGCACAACCCCTAAGGATTACTATAGGCCGCTAATGAACAAGTTGAACAGTGAAGGTCCGAGAATAGACATTTGGGGCACAGTTGAACGAATTGGGTTGCGGTGGAACCTTTTGATGTGAAACATCTATAGGCGCGGGTAAGCCTGACTGTTGACTTAGAGACGTAGCTACGCAAAACACGAACATTGCACTATTAACGAAATATTCAAAAACATTTGTATCCCTACCGTATAAATATAAGGTTCAACATAAATATATAGTGTAATTTCAGAATTTGAAAATTTGAGATTCCTTCGATTCGAACAATTACGATGTTTCACATCTGCCAGGCATCACTGCGTTTGTGACGTCTCAATTTTTTTTAATTTATATTATGCTACTGGCCATATTCCTTTGGAATGAAAAAGGAATATACGCAAAAAAAGGACAAGCTTTATAATCATAATATTTGATATAGTAGAGGCTAATACGGGTACCTAGAGTGTAAACTAAATATCAGAAACGTATTCATTCAGTGGACTTATTATCTCTGTCTAGGTATGTGCCTGTGATAATGAACGTAATGAAATCTTTTACGTTAATAAGTGTTGATTAATATGATAACATGATACAATATACGTGACTAAAAGATATGATAACAACTTACGATGTATCAGTTCCTTGGTCGTTGGTTTGGGAACAGTAGCAGCTGAAAAAAAAATTTGCTTACATATCAATGTTATCAACAAATAAACGTTATAAAACATATTCGCATTTCTCGTTTTATCTGTGTGTCTACTTACTTCTTTTAAACTAAGCATTTGTTCCATAAGGTTTATTTGATATTAAAATTATACTTTTAGATGGTATAGAAGAGTCAGGGTATTGTGATCAAGTTGAAAAAATATATATTTATCTGAGGTTTATCTTGCTAATGGTGAAATCTTTCTTTTATACATATTATTTAAAAAAATATGGGTTATTTAGGAAACTACACTGGCTAATATATTAGTAATTATCTCATTAAATATTTTAGTTAGACTGGTACATGTTATAGATGATAACTGCTCTTTACAGAATAAGTGTAAGATATGACAGATTGAAATATAAGCAAAATAAAATATATGTGTCAATAAAGTGATGAAGCTTCTTTAACTTTGAAGAACTGTAAATTTCCAACAGCCAAAAAATTGACCTTAATCTCTTTACACATTAATATATTATTATATGCGAGCGAAGTCGGAGCGGGTCGCTAGTAAAAAAAGTACTAATGTACGGTCAGAATGTAGGGCGCAGCGTGAGGCGTTTGTGTCAAACAGATGCATTAATAACTCGGGAAATACACTAAGCCAAAGGGTCTCAAAATCACAACAGGCAGGGTCAGAAATCAAATAGACTAAAGATAGACAATACCCAAATACCTGGACAAGTGCCAAGTAACAGTTTGTTTGAGTATATTTAAAACGAAAATGGAGCATGTGTAATACATGCCGACTAATGTGTGGCAAAATTAGTTATAAATTGTAATCCACACTAAATAATTACATGAAGTAACAACTTCCAAGTTTGAAACCAAACGCGAACCACGGGTCAGATGGTTGCTTTGTTATGACTAACTTGATGAAAGATAATTTACATTTGTCCAAAAAAAGGGAAGACTACAACAATTCATCATCATATCAGTATCACACACCATAAACTTGGAAAAACTGTAACAGATAGCAAAAGCACTCTGAGAGGTCAAATATATTATCATTAATTGTGTTATGCTTGTTTATAGATGACACCTCACCCTCAGATTTAATAGTCATTGCCTTGTGCTATGTAAGTGTAAATTTATAGTTTTGATAGAATATTATTAACTAAGAAGCATAATAGATTTGCTTTTGATATCAGTCTAATTAAAAATAATAAATTGGGGTGTATGGGGGGGGTGTCCAGTAACATCTTAAAGCTTGAGCCACCCAAGCCAACCTCACCTGCACATGGTGCACCCTGCTGAATAACAAACGAGGCAATGGCGAAAGCGGGATGGTAGGGTTTTACAGCCCGACTGGGTCGCAACCACCATGCATATGGCGGAAAAGCCCGTCATAGTGACTCGCTTCTGCGCGTCGCGTTTCGGGACCAGCCTGTGCATATCCAGTACCGGGTGACTTTCGTCATTATGGGCGGCATGACAGCGGCGACCGACGATGGATAATGTCTCTCGGTGGTTGCCGATGTTTTCGGATTGTACTATGCTTAACATCAGGCATAGTGCAGTCACTATGTCGTGCTTCGATAAAAAAAAAATCATGTCAATTCTTCATTCAAAGTATTTAATAAACCCAATTATATCAATATTGTTATAGTGATAATGTTACTAAGTTCCTGGTTTTTATGTATATGCCAAAGGAAGTTGCTTTTGAGATGTGTAAAATATATCATAAAGTAGCATCACATTACCTAAGTACAATGAATAATGTTGAAAAGATTGTTGGCTTAAGTTTTAGGTAGCTATCCTGAGAGATGTGTCCTTACAAACAATGTATCCTAAAAATATTTATAAAATGTGTGTCATTTGAACATTTTGTGGTGAGTCATGTGTCACATTGGTCACATAATCTTTAAACTCTACACTGTCAATGTAATTTAAATAAATATCAGATTTACAAAGCTATTACTTGGAAATTTAAAGTCACTGTTTATTTAGTACATCAATATATTTTGTTCATTATTATTATTCTGTGACCCTGTTACTAAAATATTGGCTTAACGATTGCTGTTTTTTTACATATAAAAAGAATACTGGAAATAGGCATACAATCAATTTTTTTTTAAAGTCACTGCACTGCAGCAGCTATTTATTTTGGTGCCTATAGTCAACATCAAAGAATGTACATAGTACTAAGTAAGGTCACACAGAAATGGAGACCGGAGACCCATATCCTCTCTATCCCCATCCCCCCTACCCTGTCCCCTCGAAATACAGGCTGGCAATGCACTTGCGACTCCTTTGATGTTGCTAGCATCTATGGACGGTGGTGATCACTTAACATCAGGTGATTCACCTGTTTGTTGGCCACCTATTACATATAAAAAAAATGAAGTACTATCTAAAATACCAAATCAGAATCTGTATGCATGTCACCCTGTACATGCAAACATACCTATGCTGCTGTGGTTGAATTTTACTCTAGTTCTACAATTATTCATTTATTTCTCCTATCATTGTTGCATAAAATTGAAACAATTAAAATACCAAATATTCTCATAAAATACATTGCCTTCAGAAGCTGGAAACAGAAGCTAAAAAGAAACACAGTTAAAATTGTTGCATGTACTCAAAACTCTCAAATTTGTGTCAATGACATCATCTTGTAAACATATAACAACTAGATTTAACTGGTTACTATTCTATAATTAAATATGTACTCACCATATTTCTTTTTCAGCCAATCTTCAGGTACTGGACAATAGCTACCAGTGGGGTCAACGTCGCCTAAAGTGGGCACTTTACTTGGCCTTCCCAATTTAGTTCTCCACCTCTGACCAGCAAGTTTGTCTGAAATATAATATCTTAATTTATGTTACTATATTTTACAATTGCTAAAGTTTCTGTAGATATCTACCTTCAAATTCTTCTTTAATTTTATTCGACTCATATTCTTGCAGAGCGTTCAAAAGCATTTTTCTTTCTTCGTCATTTAAATGAAGAACCAACTCGGTAGCATATGCTTTTGTCAACGGACCAGTTATCTGTGTCGGCTCCTCAAAATCCTTAGAAGTAGGACCTAATCCCAAATTACGAATTTTTATTGCTGCTGGTACAAATTTCTGAGAATTTGCACATCCTACAAAAGCACTGTATCTTTTTTGAAATTTTGTCGTATTTTGTCTACTACAAATACCAAAAGAAATATCAGAAGAACAGTAAATACCCCTAACAACCCTTGCTGCTTTCATATTTTATATTTTTAATATAAAATTAAATAATTACACTCTGTAAACAATATCACTTCAACCTATCAGGATGTTAGTACAATTCGTTTTACGCTTTAAGCTGTCACTTGTCATAATTTTTCAATTTGCAATAAACATTCGTTTTATGTATTTCAACAAACACAGGCTTCATGGTTTGCCTTTTTTTGGCTAGTGAGAAAATTTTAAAAGATATAATAAAATTGAAGTACCTACAAATCAGGGTTTTTGACGGGATGTAAGTTATTATTTTAGAAACATTTAATTTTTATCTGTTATGTTAGGATATTTGTCAACATATTTTTTTTTATATTGGTGAAATCATTTGTAGCATAGTTCAGTGATTGCTCATCTTTTTGTTCCCTTAGTTACTGTGTACAAATGACATGGATGAGAAAGCACGGAGTATGAGGTCTAAAATGACACAACAATTCGTGCAAAATTGTAACAAGAAAATAGTTGAATTTATCATATCATAAAACACTTCGTAATTTTATTACTAAATTGGTATTGACAATAATATTCCCAAAGTAGAAAGAGATAAACCATCATTCCAGTATTAATATTTTAACAGAAAAATGAGCCGTCCTGGGGCATCTGATAGATGTGGAACATCAAAATTGTTCGAATCGAACGAATCTTAAATTCTTGAATTCTCAAATTACACTACGTGTATGCAAGCTCAGTGTAACAAGAGAGATTGCGCACAGACGCTAACGTATGCTATTGTCGTGTTGCGTCATCGCCACGCCAACAATCAGGTACACCCTCCCCTAAGTAAGTTTCACATTAAAATTTGTTTCAATTTGTTAAATAAAGTGTCACAGAGCCACGCCAAAGAATTATTATTATTCCCAACATTGATTAATTTGTCAGAGATTATTATTATTAAAATTTTGTGAAGTACAACTTACTGTACTATGATTAGGTAGCTGTAGGTATAGCAATGACTAGTGTTTGATGAGGGTTGAAAAAATACACTGGGAGTTTTTGGTGGGATCTTGGAATGTCATGTTGTGGTGCTTATATTTTGTGTTTTAGGCTCTATACATTGTAATATTTGTGGTGTTCTATGTACGTTTGGTTATTGTGTACAAGTCAAGTAAATCGGAAATAATGCCACAAAGACTCCCAGGAAAGTTGAAATAAGACGGGCACCATTTTGTTAGTTAATTGAAATTATATCAAGAAACTCGTTATATCGTTGCTCATTCGACAATGGCAGTAATAATCTACTAGAAGACTGGTTGCCAAAAATAAAAAAATGAAGAAATTACTGTTAGCTGTCAACATTAGGTATTGTCATGGTTGTCACTGTCTGATTTGTTATCGTGAGCTCATCCGTAGTAAAAGTAATGCAAATTCCAAACATTACAAGTTCACTGAGGGAGTGAATTGCGCAACTTGATCCTAAAATAAAGTACAAAGTCCAAGCCGGCTACTTTATCGTTAGTAGTCAATAAGTCCAATTATAATGACAGTGGTTTAGCAATGTCAACAAGGATTTGATTTTCGTGTGTTTGCTGCTAAACATTGCTTCCGGAATGTGTGAGATAATTGGGAAAGTAGCCTAAATAACTATGAACAATGTTAGAGGGACTAGTCGCTTGGGTTTTGAATAACTACCTCGGGAAATACGTAGAGAACTTAAATACAGATCAGCTGAGCGTAGCCCTACTGTCTGGTTAGTATGAAATCGTATGTTGTGCCAATAATATTTACGTGTTACACAATTATTTATAACGATGTTTCGCGTCCTTCCATTCTATTCACATATACAACATTGTTATTTCTGTATTATATATTTGCCTTATATGTGTGTAGGTGCATCAATAATAAATTCATGGAAATTCAATAAACTATGTTCATGAATGAAATAATAATGATGTAAAGAATGATTATACAATTTGTTGTATTCAATTAAAGGATTTTGAAATGGTCTGATTTTGTAACATTTGTAAGATTGCATTAATTTCGTTTTGTAATGAAATGAAGCAAAATTAATTGATCTAATGAATTCCATAAGCTAGTAAATTCAAAAATTGTAAATTTTTAACTAAGTTTAATTTCTATTGAATCTGATACTTGATTTATAACTTTAATACTAACAAAATATAGTGATACCTAGCAATAGTAAATTTAGCAAGCTAGGAGAGAGTTATCATATATATTTTATTACTATGTTATTTTTTGGCAGTAATTGTTTTTTCATTGCATTTTTAAAAGGTGGTGTCTACTGGTAAACTTAATGTGAAGTATTGCTTTACCATATTTATATATGGTATATATATATATATTTCATAATTGTATTAAAACAAATTAAAAAAAAAAGACTTGATAGGTGTACATGGATTTGAAATTAATCTGTTACAATATTAAATAAAACCCAACTTTCTAAATGATAATTAAAAATTACCTCAAGGTGAAATCATACTTGCTAATTAGATGGGATTTGGATAATATGTTGTAATTTTAGACAGCAATGAAAACTATGAAGTTAATAATTTTTAATTGTTAACTTTTATAACAGAATTTCATGTTTGTTTAATTTTAGGTAAGGTAGAATTAGAGAATTTGCCACTAAAAAAAGATGCACTTCGTCATTTGGGGCTACCAGTGGAGATCAAAGCTGGTTTCATAGGAAAAGTGCAGCTCCAAGTTCCTGTAAGACAGATTCGGTCTGCACCATGGATTATAGCAATAGAAAAATTATATCTTGTGGCAGCTCCAGTGAATTTGGAGGAGGTATGATTTGTTTTTAATATTGCTCATATTGTTTTCTCTATTTTTTAATGCCGGAAAATGATTACCCTTTTTTGTCTTTCTCTGATTGATAGCCAAACTTAATATAACATCTTACATACATAAAATAATTAACATTATATAATCCATTATGTTATATTAACTATAATATTCTTTAAGTCTATTGACAGGCTTTATTAGTACTATAAAACTTGTAACTTACTTTATAAAAGGACTTATAATATTAAAGATAAAGGAAGCAGAAACTTAAAAATTAAAATTATTAACATTAAAAAAAATCAGATAATAGTAATTTCTTTATTTCCAACCAACACACATTGACTGTTGCTGTGGGTAGGGGTAGAAATAATTTTCGCATTTTCCCCTTATTTATTAATAAAAATTTTGTGTGAAGCTATAATCATAATAGTATGATGTAATCTGCATATATTTATATTTTTGGAGTGTACAGTCTATCTAAGATAACATTGTTATGAGAGACTGCACTTGATAACAAAACTGATAAGAGTGAAAATATAAATCATTAGAAAAATCTATTATCTTTCTTGTGAAGCATAAAATTTTCATATTTTATTATAAAATTGGTTTCTATATACTTTTCTTTACCTATATCTGTTTACCTTAACTTTCACTATATTGTGATGAAATATTTTTTACTGTTTGGTAGTAATTTGAATGTTAAGTTAGAGTAATTTAAGTTTCATACCAAAATTGTAATAGACTATGAAGGTGACTAGGTTTTGTAATGTTATGCTCACATTTATAATTTTACTCTATTCTTATGCAATTCTTGTTGTATTGCCTATATCTGGTGACTGTGTAGACATTAGCAATATTTATGGAGGACATTCTACACTCGATTCTCGTTTTAAATCAATTTAAAAAATAGGTGTTTAATATTTGACTTAATTATCTAGAAAAATACAAAAATTATATACAATCCTCTCTGCTTAAGTGGATGCTACTTTGCAATTTCGACTGGAATTAATTGATCACTACTATGTCTCACAACTACAAAGAGAAAATCAATTAATCTTGATTACTGTCCACTTTAGTATTTAATGATGGATTTTCGCAAAATAATGCTTTCTTCAATCTAAAAAATTAAAAAGTCTTCTACACATGTAAGTTAAAGCACAATGTCAATTTTTGTGTGATTTCACTTTCATTTGAAAGGGAACGTGGGAATATCAGAAACAAAACAAATAGGTTTATTGCCTGTTTTATAATCATAATTTATTAACTCCGGGTTGCCCATTGTAGGTTTTGGCACCGGACAATTACAATATTATTTTATATGTGACCATGAAGTGTCATATCCTAGAATACTGTGAGTGCTTAATCTTTCATCTGGTATATGTAGCAGCATAGCATATCTGCATCAATATGATGACAGTCTTGAAGCAATGATCTGCTCAGCAGTTAACATATAAATATAGCACTGTGTCAATTAATATAGATTCGAAACCTTGAGAATAACATGGAGCTTATGGTGAAGGAAATACTCTGACGAAATCTTTGCCTGGTGCTGAGACTTTATCCTAGGCTGTCTAGCTACCTACCACCGGGTTGTTGAAAATCAGTTACCAAACGCATATAGGTGTGTTTCCGGTAGATGCACTTGAGAGCCAGCCCTCCTCTAGGCTTAGTGCATTTGCCATTTTAGACCACATTGGTGTTTAACATAAGTTGAGGTTGTGAGTCAAATGTTAAAATCTATATAGAAAATAAATATGGACCATTACTTGCATTGTAGGGTGTAATATAATGATGGGCCAAAAAAAGCTGTGCTCCATAAATACAATAGCAAATTTTCAATAAAATCAAATGTTATCAAAAAATCAATAAAAATATACTATATATTAAAAGTTTGTATTAATTACTATTGATATAATAAACAGGAATAAAAGAGTTATTGTTGCATGTCGCTATATGTATTTTAAAACCCTGGGGTCAAACTCTAAATACAACTAGACATTGTTATCATTTTATCTTTTTTAGTTATGATATCCTAATTTGTTTCGGAAAGTCAAGGTTTTCAGACTGATAAAATTTAATTTAGTATTATTACTATAGATAGTAGTTTGATATGGATTTTATGTTGACCTTTAGAAAGTAATCATTGTCTCAAATGCTGTCTTTTATTGATCTATTCTTATTTTTTTAGTGTAAACAATAAATCAAATTGTAAAATACTAGCCTCTACCTCCTTATTCAATAAAGATTTTGGAATCACTGTTTTATTTTATTAAAATATGAGTATACTTTATGATTTCTAAAAATATTAGAGGTGTTTTTCTTGGCCAATTTATTTCGGTATGATGTATAGATACTTTTATTAAAGTTCTTCAAAATGAGCTGAGATTTTTTTAATATTTCTAAAATTATTGTTATTTCTAATCTAATGGTTTAAGAAAATAAAGAGAGGAAACATAAACCTGAGAAATGTTCTTACAATACCATCATATGTGGGTAACATAGACCCATGGATTTTTGAGAGTTTGAAATCACCAGTACATTGTGGGTTAGAGTAATAATTATTTTCATCACTACAATCGGAAAAGATCTATGACCTTGCAGTGACTTTTTTACAGGCTTATATAATATGAAACAGACAGGCAGATATACAATAATTTAAAAGTTATCTGTCAGACAATAAATTTAATGTACAGACTGAATAACAAATTCATTAATATAGTTATTGAAACATAAATAGCGACATGAACGTGCAAACATGAATTTATTTTAAAACAAAAAATAGTATTATTGTATTTCCAGTAATGATGATAAATACCTAATTTGTGAAAGCTAAGTTCTTGATTAGAAATTGAAACAATAATATCTAAAAAAGGAGGTTATTGACCATGTAACTCATATTACCCAATTCATCAAGACTGGTACAAGTCTATTATAAAACAATCATTATAAAAAATAAATTTATAACAAATCTTAATTTAACAAAAATTATACTATATGCCCTATATACATATACTGTAGATTCCCACACTAGGATCGAAATCCTGTGTCGGAACCAATTAGTTAAAAAAAATCAATCAAAGTTACAAAAAAAAGGTTATATAATGTTGATGTCAAAGTGTCTTTCTTTTTAGGTAAAGTAAATTAAAATAAAATTTAAATTCTATTGATATATATATATAATTAAAGAAGTTTGCTATAGTAATGTGATGTGTGTTTTTGAGAACAGTGGGACAGCGAGGCAGAGGCGCATATCGCTCACGAACGCAAGACAGCACTACTTGATGCGTTGGAGGCGCAGTGGCGGGCGGAGCATGATACCAATGACGCTGGTTACTACGCCACCTCCTATTCCTCATGGCTGAGCTATGGCACAGGCCTGCTGGCCAATATTGTAGAGAACCTACAGGTATAATACTCATTTAACATCCCAATTTGTCTTACATCACTTCTCACTTGGTTATGAGTTAGGGGGAGACGTACTACATAGCATACCATGGATTCACCGTGCGGGTGTCGGGTCTATCGAGTCTATCGGGTCTAACGAGAGAAACTCCGAGTAGTTCCCGAGACTTGTAACACAGGTGTAGGTTTAAAGGGCCCTATTTGAATGTACATTAACATTCGCCTTAACTATCTGTGCTTCTCTCCCTGCCTATCCAAATCTGGTATGAACCTGCTAGTGCAGCTTTAGAGGCTCGTTCTAGTATATAATTTACTCTAATTCTGGATAGACCTAGGTCTTTCAGCAGGCTATAGAGAAATTTTGCTGGTATAACTCTTGCGGCCACTTCTACGGCATATATATGTTTAACTTAGGTTTTTCTCTGTTATTTATTAATATTTGTTTTGATATTATTAATTTATACATTAACTGTGACCATGAAATATTCTATCCTAGATGTCTAGTCCGAGTATTGAACCTTTTACCTAGTATAATTATTCCATGTATTTTTTTTATGTTGACCAATTACGCTATTTCGAGGCGTGTATAAATTAGTGTTTAATATAATTCTCTAGTGATAATTTTACTCTATTCTCGAACTCGATGTCAAAACATTGATGTTTATGAACGATACATCTATGTATCGTTTATATCCCTAATGTTGTTACAATTGGCTAGTACAGTGGTCAAAAAACCAAGGTTCCCCTTCACTGTTGCTCTTCCATAAATTATATAGTGCAGTTACGAAATATTATTTATGAATTTGCCTTGTAAGAGACATATTACTTTTGAAATGCACACATACAGAAAAGAGACAGCTAGTCGCTTGCAATTATAATACGTATTTAGCAAAAGCAAAGCTCAAGAGTGTACTTTTTAGAAAAAGCTAATAGAGCTTTTTAGAAATGACGAGTTTGCCGACTACTGGCGCTAGTACAACAGTAACGTGTGTGAAGGCCCGCCATGTGATACACAATGGGGTTTTAGTGAGTAACCGACTCACATAACTTTCTTGCTGCTCTGAGCTGGTGGGTAGCTGAACCGTGTGTTGGTATTGCAGTTGAAGCTGTACGACGTACACATCCGGTACGAGGACACGGTGACGTGCGCGCCGAACGCGTTCGCGTGCGGGCTCGCCGTGGAGTCGCTCACCGCGGAGTCCTGCGACAAGGAGTGGCGACGCGGGTTCACGCTACTCGCCGACGCCGACGGCTGCTCCTTTAAGCTGTTGCAGCTCGACAAGCTCGCGCTCTACTGGGATCCCGTCGCCGCGCCGCAAGGCATCTACTCACACTGTGATATCAACCAACTCACTGTTAGTGTTTCAACACTTTCTTGCATTTCCATTTATCTTATCTGTTAATTCGTTTATGCACCAATAGATGGTTTTGTATAATACCTATATCACGATGTCAAGAAAAAATCTAAATTGATTACCTTAGGTGCTTGCTTACACATTCGGATTACTACATCCCAGCCGCTAGGGGGTTTCTGTATACATAGTTGATTGCCATAGTAAAAGCAGAGTTCGAAAATATCATAATATAATCAAAATTGTGTCAATTATTTTATAAACCCTGTCAAAGATATAACAATTTAAAATATAGATTCAATACATAATTCAACAAATGTTTCATACCTAGAATACCAAATACCAAATACTGTTTAGTTAACATAAAATTGACAGATAAATACATAAAATCATTTTTTTTTATTGAAACATGACAAAGTGACTGCACTATACCTGATGGTAAGCATAGTACAATCCAAAAACAGTGGCGACCACTGAGAGACAGATCATCCATCATCGGTCGCCGCTGTCATGCCGGCCATAATGACGAAAGTCACCCGATACTGGATATGCACAGGCTGATCCCGAAACGCGACGCGCAAAAGCGAGTCACTATGACGGGCTTTTTCGCCATGTACATGGTGGTTGTGACGCAGTCAGGCTGTAAAACCCTATCACCCTGCTATCGCCATTGCCTCGTTCGTTGATCAGCAGGGTGCCCCACATGCAGGTGAGGTTGGCTTGGGTGTCTCAAGTCTTAAGATGTTACTCGACACCCCTTACACCCCAAATTATGTTAAATAAATCATGTTAGAAAATAGTTACCATTTCTTGACATGCCCAGTTGTAGCATCCTAAGGCGCTTAGGTGATTGATGAGAGTTTGAATCCTACATTAAACGCGATTTTAAGGCGAAAGAAAACGCCTTGAAAAACTACAGAACGCGCAAATTGTACAGTTATTGACAATTCGTTTATTCTTAGTGGGTTACCATCTTTAGCCATACTGCCACTCAATACCCGGTGAGATTATAGTCATTTGCGCTTCATGTCTTGGTAAGTATAATCTTATAGTAATATCAGTCTCTGTTAATATTTATAGCTCTGTCTTAAGTTTATTTCAAAATAAATACTCTAAAATGAGTGAGTATAATGGACATCCACTAAGTATCACATGATCTTCATAATTGTTGGCATATGTTTGTTATTTAATAAGTATTGTATGCAAATGATGTAGAATTGTAGTTAGATAGAGGTTATGCAATGTAACTTGAAGATGAAAGTGTTTGTGTGAATAGATAATGTGATAACATTGTGTGAGTGTATCTGTGTGTGTGTAGGAGTGCATGCGTGAGACGTGGAAGGCAGAGCACCAGTACCTGGTGCAGCCGGCCAGCGGCAGCGCACGCGTGCGTCGCGAGCGCACTCACCAGCCGCTGCGGTCGCGCACGCGTCCGCGCCTCGACTGCCTCCTCACGCTCGACGAGGTGCAGCTCCAACTCACATCGGTAAGTCCTACGCCTTTTATTATATCTAAATAACGTTTATCACTATACTATACATAATACCTAGTTTATACTTTCATTTAAACTAAATTTCAGTGAAATTAGCTCCTATCATAATAGTTATACCTAACTTTTTTTATATAAGAAGTAAACTGTCAATATTATATTCTGTATGTTTATTTATTATATAATAAAAGTAGTTTCATGTTTAATACTGGCACTTTTCCATTGGATATAATTACTATAGCAAACATTTCAAACTGCATTGGATGATGGTGTTGATGCCTGCTTCTCTATCTGTTCTATCCTTTTATGTTGAAAAATGTTTGACAAAATTCCATCAAAAAGAGTGGTTTTCTTCTTAGCAAACCCTTGTTGCCTTAATGTTCGAGCCAACATGAATAGTTAACTGATGCATGTTGATTCTATAAAAGAAGTTCTGTACAATTGAATAAAGAAATGTTCTCACATTACTCAGTATGTTTATTGAGATCTTAGAATTATTAAAATATCATCTAGTTTATGTCAAATGCTTTGTGATATTAATGAAAAGTTCCATGCATGAAATAAAAATAAACGAAAGTGTAGTATAAGTAACAACATACTGTATATGGCAACACCCGTATATCTATTCATATATAACGAATGTACCTAGGGTACTTATGAAATGTGATTAGTTAAACCACCGCACGTTTTTGTCAGTTGTAGTATAATAAACGGATTGTGTTATCAGAGTGTTTCTCTTAAATATAAACCAGAAAGATTTTATTAATAGAAAATATAAGTGTTTTAAAAAATCCGAAATAAAATAAGTAATATATCTTTAATCAATTATTGATTTAAAAAAAGTTTTGTATCAAATGCATGTATTTAAAATGATTCACAACTATAGTAAAAGCACTCGTAGTCATTATTATATTCTATATTGTCTCTTGATTAAACTAAACTGATAGCAATATCAATGTGTGGATGAGCAGTACACTCGGTATCCATACATACAGGCCAAGGTGCAGGGTTATGGTTTATATGTTTGCGGTGAAATGTAATTGGGCATATATGAATGTTGTAATCAGAAGTAAATGAATACATAGTAGAGAGTGTGCCTGTGCGTACAGCGCCAGTACAGTGAAGCGACGGGGTGCGCGGGGGGGCTGCAGAGCATCGCGCGGCTGCGGGAGTTCCGCGCGCTGCGGCCTGTGCGAGCGCTGCGCGGACACGCACGCGACTGGTGGCTCTATGCGCTCTCATGCCATATGCCACATCACACTTGTTAGTACACTATCATACTAATTCTATTCTATATCTATTTTTTATATCATAGGAGGCTAACGAACAGGTGGCTCACCTGATGTTAAATGATCATCACCGTCCATAGACACTTGTAGCACCAGGGGACTCGCAAGCGTGTTGCCAACCTGTGTTGGAGGAGAGTCGGGAAGGAAGGGAAAGGGAGAGGAGAGAGGAAGGTGAGGATTGTTGGGCCTCCGGCGCTCTCACTGACCGATCAAAACGCAACAATGCAAGCATTGTCACTTCACGTCGGTTTTCTGTGAGAGGGTGGTATTACCTCGGGCAACCGACCCATTCATACTGAAACCAGTAACAGCTCCAGCATGGCTCTACCACCTACTAATACTACTAATTAATAATACTAAACTAACTCTATTCATTACAACCACAATAACCTATGACTGTTGTAAGTCGAGTTTATGTTTGAAATGAATTTTGAACCTGCCTGATTCATTAATCATCTAGTTGCTTCATGTTAAATCGTATATTCTTATCTTTTCAAGTAAACTAAAAAGTAATGAATGTTGTCATGTTTCGATTTTAAGTAACAAAATAACAATGTAGTTATTAACAAAACTTTGTACACAACAATTGTACTGATTGTAGAAAACATTGTACTAAATTAAAATTTTATAAGACTCATATCTACTGATTACAAACACTTTGGACTATTTTGTAACTGGGCATGTTTGCGTATATGATTTTGAATGACATCAATTTGAAATAAGGACACAATAGTGATGTAGTTGAAATGAAAGCGAATGTCAACCAGGGAGGGAACCGAAGCCGACGTGGGAGTCGTGCTTGAAGAGAGCTCGAGAGACGCGCCAGTACGTGGAGATCTGCCTCGAGCTGCTGTCCAACCCGACGGGCACGCTCTCTCCGGACAAACAGACCACCAAGGACCAGTTCGAGTGGTGCACACCGCTACACGTGCTCAAACCACTCCGAGAGGTGATCTTCTATTATACATTTTACTCTCACTCTTACATACTTTCGGAACGGTCAATAGATGATTGAGACTGGAGACAATTTAGATAAAAATTAATAATCAAATATTATTGGGAGATTAATTCAAGTCTTTCACAGTTTCTATGGATTTTTTTGTCAGCAATGGCTAACGTCATAAAATCTCTCTAAGCAACATTGGATAAGCAATCGAGGAGCATGATAGAGTAATATTGTTAATCATTTAATCTATACTAATATTATAAAGTTGGAGAGTTTGTTTGCTCAATTACGCTAATCTCAGGAACTACAGGTATGATTTGAAAAAATCTTAGTGTTAGAAAAGCTCATTTATCTAGAAAGGGTATAAGCTTCAACACGTTAAGACCAATAGGAGCGGAGCACCAATGAAGAACATTTTAAAATCTTTTTTTTTATCGTTTCTTGTAAGCTTCTGCTAAGTGTTAGCGTTAGTCCAAAGTAATTATTCTATGCAGACGAAGTCGCGGGCAGAAGCTAGTATATAATGTTTGAGGGACGGTAGGTTTTTGAAACGGCTGTGTTTTGATGATGATAAACCTGTTATATGCCTCTTTCCGTCATGTTTCGTGATCATAATATATTCAGAATCTTAAAAGATTGTACATGACAGCAACAACTAGTAATGGATTTGGATTTCTCTATGGTCTCTTATCTTTTCTAGTTGCCGTGAGCATACCATTACATGTCATCACTGTCGTTATTTTAAAATTAAAATAAGTTTATAAAAGGATGACACATGGCCATAGTTCAATTTTAAATAAAGTCACTCTGTAAACATTGTGTGTACTCTGAACAGTGTGTATAATAACGTTTCTAAACACTATTGGTTTGCAAATAGTGTCTGTGGGTGGTAGAGCCACGCTGAAGCTATTACTGGCTTCAACATGAATGGGTCGACTCGACCGGGATAGTACCACCCTCTCACATAAAACCGACGTGAAATAACAGTGCTTGCATTGTTGCGTTTCGTTCGGTCAGTGAGAACGCCGGAGACCCACCTACCCTACCCTTCCCCTTCCTGCTTCCCTTCCTCTCCCCCTCCCCCAAACACAGGCTGGCATCGCACTTGCGACTTTCCTGGTGTTGCAAGTGTCTATGGACGGTGGTGATCACTTAACATCAGGTGACCCATCTGTTCGTTTGCCTCCTATGATATAAAAAAAAAGAAACATGGAATTTATTAGTTACGCATTGACATAACAATATGTGATTCTTTCATAAGCTACGGTTTTTTGCTAAAGCTATCATTTATATGTATAATATTGTTTTGATGGTATAGGTGGCGATGCGTAAGGTGCCCAAGACGAGTCCCGTAGCGACGCCAGAGAAACCGTCGTCGGGGCGGAGTATGTTGGTGCACTGGTTCCCGCAGTGGTGGGGCTGGTACAGCTCCCCGCCGGCACAGCCCGAGGGACCCGCGCAGCACCACCACCAACACCACCACCAGCACCAGCACCAGCACCAGCAGGCGGCCCCAGACTTGGAAGATGAAATACTGGATGTGATAGCAGACTCCATAGAAAACAACACTTTACTGAAAAGGGATACGGTCTTTGGAAAGTTTGAATTTGTATTGAACAAGGGATCACTTAATCTCTACATGGATAATAGTGAAAGTGAAAAGTAAGTAAAAATTACCATTGATATGCAATATGTCATTCATTCTTATTTTTTAAAATTATTATACCTTTATTTGAAATACTCACCAGCTATGTTTGTGTAGTCATTAGAACAAAATGTGTATAGGGATTTGTGTTATGTGTATACAATGAAAGTTATTGATATATAAGCTACTGTATAGCGGTTTTATACAATGCTTATTAATCAGGATGTTCATTTGTGGGAATAATATGGATTGATAAGTTACTATCATTTTATTTAATGTGTTACAATCGTGTTGTACAACTGAATTGAGTATTTCATATCTAAAGTGAAGGATTTGTAGTATTAAAGGAATAATCTGAAAGTGAACATTTGCAATACGTATTGAGATTACATAAATGGTAACGTCGTCTGAAGTTTGTGTAATTCGGCATAATGGAAGTTTAATTATGTTAAGTAGGAATTAACTGAATATTAGGAAAAGCAATACACAAACTATTACGAGATCTTGAACTCCCAAGAGCTACAATAAGTTTCTTCTTGAAAACAATATGTGAAACAGCTGTAACAGGTTCTTACAAAATTTGGCGAGACAGGGGGGGTGTACGCGTTTTTTGTACTTATGGATCGTGAATAGGGATGATCGATATTAGAAAAACATCGATTTTAACATCAGTTTAAAAGTATCGATGTACGATAAACATGTATAGTAAAAGCTCGATGTTTGTTCAACACGGATGAATATCGATGATCGTTAGTGGTAAAGCGTGGGCAATACCCGGGAAGTATGCGTGCAACGTGTACTCGGCATGGAGTAAGGAGTTGTGTCGCAGTAGGGTGTGCGGCGAGGCGGGGCTGGAGCTGCAGTTCTGGTGCGTGCGCGTCGCCGTGGAGTCGCGCCCGCGGTTCGGTTCCGCCGCGCTGCACGTCTCGCTCGGCTCCGTGCTGCTGCGAGAGCGTATCACCCCTAACACGCTCTTCCCAATCATCTGTGCACCACAGGTCCCCTTTCATTTAACATATTTTTATGTTATATATTACAACTTATATTTTTCTTATACTTTGTAGCTCGAAGCATTTGACTACAATCTCATTTGTTAAATGACAGTGCGTTCTTAAACAGTAAACACGATAAATCTCGAAAGACTCGCTTTCAAATGTAGCTGTCGGAACACACCAATAGCTTAACCTAAACATAACTTAATGATCTAATAAAATGTGAAGAAATATATTTGCATAAAATTAATATATGTGATTTTTATACGCTTACAGTGATTTTTCAACAACTACAATATATAGTGTGCTCGTGTAATATAGGGTGTGATTCGTGAAGGACTGAGTGCGATGAGCACGAGTGCGTCCGCGACGTCGTGGTGCCGAGCGCACGCGCACGCACAAGTGTCGCACGCGCCGCCGCCTCAACAGGAGCCGCTGTTTCAACTCACATACGAAAAGAAACCCTTTGGGTTAAACTCTGATTATAAGTTAGTTATTCAATTGAGTTTTAAACTAACATAGTTTATATAAGTGCTCTAAGTTCCTAGTTATTCTTTTGGTCTTCTCACTATTGATATTTGCGACTAGCGTGGTACGTTTACTAATTAATTGCCATTATCGATCAATACCTTGGTATAACAAACAACGATATCTGTCAAAAACCATTACCACCTGACAGTGACTATTGTTCTATACAGGGGTTTGTGAAGATAAATGAAACTTACAAGTGCTGATATAATACTGTTCTTTATTAGGGAGAGTACACATATTTATAACATACAATTGGTATACATGGATAGATGTATATCTACATCACGGGTTATAACGTACATGTTTATTTTTGTATTGGACGAGCAGTATAATTGCTGATACGCGTATACCACACAGTATCAAAATGTTTGTATTTTTTCATCATTATAGATGTTGATTTATTAAAATTAGTTAATTTGTGTGAAGGTAGTTGTCGAGTAGGCGTGTGTAAAGGTGTAGTCAGGTTGTGTATAGAGTAGTGGTAGTGTGTGCGTGTGTATGCAGGTTGTGGGTGAAGTGCGCGTGCGTGGAGGTGGTGCAGTGCAGCTCGGTGGGCTCGTGGCTGCGCGGGTTTGCGAGTGCGGGTGCGGGTGCGGGTGCGGGTGCGGGTGCGGGTGCGGGTGCG
>JACEII010000022.1:6444539-6465094 GCA_014332785.1 Antheraea mylitta
GTGCGGGTGCGGGTGCGGGTGCGGGTGCGGGTGCGGGTGCGGGTGCGTACTCGCGCACGCAGCACGTGCGACACGCGACGCGCGCTACACTCATACATCACTGGGATCACATCGTGCGCGCACAACCGGTCTGTATCTCTCCCCTTCAGAATCTCTCTGTATTCCGTCTCTCATTTTGTTTCCTATGCACAACGTGTAAATACTTACCATTTCATAATTGTTTTCATATATATATATGTATATATATATGAGTTAAATGCTATAATAATCATTCAGTACGTAGGCTATCGAACCTAGCTCGGTTCTTTAGCAAAACATTTTTAAATTAAAATAAACTGTTTGCCTTATAAAATTATTACTTTTTTTACAGAAAAAAAAATAAAAAAAATGTATCTCTTCTGCTGCCTGTCGGATTCGAACTGAGGTTACATTGATTTTCGAAGCAATCGTTTTCCATCTGAGCTATTTTTGTTTTGACAGCGGCGGCGAAATTTACCTTTATATTCTAGCGATATTTTTTCATTGTCTAAAAACTCAGTTAAAAAAAGTTTTTTATGAATAAAATCTAGCTAAATCAATTTATCGCCCTTGAAACTACCTACATACTAAGTTTCACGGAAATAGATGATACCGTTATCGAGATCCTGAATACGAGTATATACAAATATAAAAATATACAAGAATTGCTCACTTAAATGTATTAGATAGACATAAAATGTATTTTTTTTATGTCCAATTTTTATACACTGAGAATGAAGTTCAAATTTGGTCATCTATAAGGTTTTAGTTTTTTTTTTTTTTTAATAATCTTGGTATAATACATGTAAGATCTAGAACGATAACATAAAATGTTAGAAATGAGTAAAATTGGATGTAGCTCATTTTAAAAAGTAACAGCACAAATGTAAACCTTCAAGCAAGAGACTAGTAGGGACAGCAATATACACAACATTTAGACTCTTGTATTGTCTAGTATTGTTATTTTGGATTGAGACACGAATAAATCAAAAGCGATGTGAACGTTGTATGTAACGTACGTTTCTAAATTGAGGTTCCACAATGCAGGGTGAGCGGAGGTCGTGGCACGTGGAGTTGGACATATCGGCGCCTCAGATCCTATTAGTAGAGAGACTGTCTTCGCGGGATTCTGCCATTTTGGTAGTGGACTTCGGAAGGTTGCGTCTCGCCAACGCTCATCACCAGGAACCTCCAGCGACACACACTCCGCTTGACGACGAAGGTAATCCAAAGAAACTGGCTTCACAAAATACTCACCTGTACACACCCAGAATACAATGATGAAATGATATAGGGGTGGACATTGTTTGTAGTGTATGAGAGATTAATACATGGTTGCAGAGATGTTCATGACGCCGTGCTCGACTCCGCCCGGCAGCCCGCTGTCGCCGGAGCCGCCCAGCACGAGGCCCGCCGCCCACCTGCTCGACGCCGCCCATCTCCACACCAAGCTCTACGAGAGGTATCCTCATTCAGAACATTTTTAAACTTTAACGTTGATTTTCATCACCTCCCAATGTTTACTTCCACCTATCGCATGTCGCATTACAACCGGCATGCGGACGCGAGAGACCAATATGTATATCATCTGAATTATTGAATTTAATATGTACTCTCTACTCTAATACACAGATGCCAATAAAAATGTATACTTGGATATCTTGTTTACTATTGATTTTCCATTATCAATCACGTTTGCCCAATCATAAGATTTAAAACGCGATTTTAATTATCTAAATCGTATAATGTTCCGAAAATTTTCATCTAGTTACCTACGATTAAAAAAGTCCGCTTGTATCGTGGTAACACAAAACACCACAACATTATGTGGTTAATTTTATGTTTAAAGACTGATGATTACAAATTAGTGCAAAGTTTTAATGGTTTTTGATGTAACTAATGTACTAGCATATTATTTTGTAATTAACAGGTACAACATAGAACTAAGCGACCTGCAAATCCTAGTCGGACGTGTAAGAGACAACTGGAAATATGCTCACACAAAGACCACATCTTCTCTCCACCTTCTCGATAGATTCAGTATATCACTGCAGGTGAGTATTATTTCCACAAGTTAGCAGCTGCTATTGCTAGTGATCATGCTTATATACAAGCCATCATTAAGTGGTAACAGATAAATACGGAACGAAAGCCAATGCCCCTCTTCATTAGAAGCATTGTACTTCATTTTCCAAAAAAAGTTGTTAAATTGTGATTTACATTTAAGAATATATTAACAAAAAATGGCATGTGCCACTGTTTCTGTATTTTTTTTTTTTGTAAATATAATAGTTATCTCATGTGTCATTGCGAGTGGAGGTCTATGTTGCATCATCATACTAATATTTTTAAAAAAATACATAGCTATACACATATATAACAATAAATACTTCTTAATCTTTTCAAAAACATTTTTGTAGTAAGAACCATTGTAGTCAGGTTGAAATGTTGATTAAAACATTATACCCATCTGGTGATAAACTTCGGAAACGTGAAACTCTTGTTTTAGAACTCTTGGTAGATATAAATGTCGTGGTTTTTTGGTAGCACTGAGAGCTTATCATGGGATCGAATAAATCTACGTGATAATGAACTTTGGAAACTGCTATGGACTTCTTTTATATGTTAAAATAGATATATTGAGTTTGTACTCCTTTAATTGGTAAAGGATGATTTAACAAGTAAAGCTGAAGAGAACCCGTAGGAACTTATAATTAGAGAATATCTATATGAGTATAATATTATGAGAAATAATATGATTATTCGTACACATCAGATCACCCCATATAAGTAAACAAATGACACATATGATACGATGGCTTTCTTATTTCCATTATTCGAACTGAATTGATTAGGTTAGTTTGTTTTAACATCCGAAATACATGTAAACGTTCGTGAATCATACAATTATATAGGAATGAATAGCTTAGCATTGTTTAACTAGTCAGATTCGCGATATAGACAATAGCCCAAACCGAGGTGTGCTGTGTACTCTTGTGTTAGTTACAAAATGAAATCGGCTGAGTGCCTTAAGCGCTCGTTTTAGTAGTCCGGTGAAGATGTAAAAATTAGGCCAATAGCATAGACAATTTGAAAAAAAAAATTTACTGTGTAAAGTCGATTTGTGGTCGACAATTTTACGTGTACATTTAATAAAATTGCATAGTTTTATGAATTGAATTATTGTACATCTATCTCGAGCCGGATACTTCGATCTTCGAGCCGATCGTTTATTTCGCGTTCTCGCTTGCACGTACGGCTCAGGCTGCTGAACGTGGCAATTAGTCATGCTTTGCTGTGCATGCAGCCGGCGTTTATCAATTTATAAGACGTTATCACGCTAAAAAAGATTATTCGTTAAGTTTATTGATATGATCTTCTGTTAACGTACGGATTGGTTAAGAGCGAGTGGAGTGTGTGGCTGTGAGTTGTGTGGTGTGTGGTGTCGTGGCAGGCGGAGCGGCGCGTGGTTGCGACGAGCGACCCGCAGTACCCGTCGGCCGCGCTCTGCGGGTCGCTGCCGGCGCTCGTCGTGCACCTCAGCGAGCACAAGCTGCTCGCGCTGCGCAGCGTGCTGACACACCTCCCCTTCGACACCTACGCACGGTCAGTCCTTGCATCTGCATTCTATCACTTTTCATCTTCTCTTCGTTCACACTCATTTACACTATTTTTACCACAGGTCCCGTGAAACTCCTGTTCAAGATGATCAAACAGAAGAAGAGGAAAGCAGCCCGAATTCAGAAACGGAACAGTCGGATCAATCGCTGCAACAAAATTCTACATTATTCATCTTGCAGTTTGCTATCGATCAAATGTCGCTCGAAGTGTGTATTCCATTCACAATATTCTAATAACATAATTTAAGCTTAATTTGAACTGGAAATTGGTATTGTTCTTTAGGCCTTATTGGTATTAATAAATATAATTAAAAAATTACCTTTACTAGTTGAACTAGAAGTTATTTAAAGGTTAGAAATATAGTCAGTAATCTTGGATTTGTATTCGAATATTTCTTCAGATTCAATCTCGTGGGCGAAGCATAGCCGAGGTACAAGTGTGCGGAGTGAAGGCGTCCATGACATCTCGGCCCCGGGACCTCTCGTTTTCCCTCTCTGTGCATTCTCTACTACTGGTGGACGCATTGCAGACCTACGGACCGGACTTTGAACTGCTCGTAGCCAGTCACAAACATGTCGGGTGAGCCTACGAGTGTATACCGTTCTTACGTGGTAAATGCACATGTGAATACACAGGTGCGCCGTTATACAATGAATGAAATGGTTGAAAATATTGATGTAGGATGGACACTGCGTCCGGCAGTATCCGCGGGTCGGAGCCGACGTCCCCCACGTCCCCCACGTCCCCCACGTCCCCCACGTCGCCCGCGAGCCCCGCCTCGCCGGACGCGCACGCGCACGCGCACGCACACCCGCACGCGCACGCGCTGCACCGTGCGCTCTACTCGCTGCACTACGGATCTACGTATACAAGTATCTCTATAACAGCTCTAACAACCAAATTTATTCTAAAAATAAAGTAACAACTTGGTTCAAAAATAATAATTTGATATTCATTTTATTTTACATTAATTTTAGTATCGATCTTAATTTCGTGTTACTACTCTTATATCTGCGTGACTAAGCTTTGACTACTTGTCGCGTTAAAATGAACGTCAGAAAGCATTGCGATAAAGCCGAAGATTGTACATTCGCACACCAGTGCCTTTTCAATAACTCGAAAGGAGTTTCCGCTAAACCCCTTTGATGTGTGTAATAGCTGCCAGCCCAATTATTGTGCTGCGAGTATGATCACGCAGTAATAGTTCGTAACGCATAATCTTCCCACATCTGTGGCATTATGTGGCCATAGACAAAACTTCATGTCGATACACGCAGGTATGAGCTTAACATTATAGTGTCGATTTTGTAAAAACATTTAAAGCGTTTTTTATATATAACAGAATCTCGGGAGGCAGGGCGCACAAGTCCAGCGCCCGGATGGGGGTGTTTCGGTGAGTCCGGGTGGGGAGCGGCCCCCCTCCTCGACTCTGAAGCTCTCATCGCTCTCGAACTCTGTCTCGTTAAAGGAGATGGAGATTCGGAAGACCTCAGGATAGCCAACATACTCTTTAACAACTTGGACATTATTGGTAAGTCATTCCTAGCAAATTGTTGTATAATTTTTCAAGCTTTTCAAATTGTTTTTTGTCTTTGATTCTAAGATAATATTATCGAACTTTTTAAATAAAACAAGTACATCGTTACATTAGTGTAACGCTTAACGACCTTTGACCCGAACATATAAAATAGTATTTCTTGATTATGGATTTTTACTGGTTTATCATGATCATTTTTTTCAATTTCTTGCAGCAAACCAAGAAACTATAGTGGAACTTATCGGTTTCGCACAACGGGTGATGGGCCCAAAACTTGGTGGAAAGAATCAGCAAGAGGTAGAACAGGATGGATCAGCTGCAACAGCCTGTCTCTCTCATGCTTCTACTGAGGACCCAGAGGTTAAGGTACATAAACAATTATTGTCTATATATCAAGTAATTTACAAATACTAGACTTGCACAAGTTAACATAGCTTATAATTTTCATTTTGATTGAAATAAAATAACAGATTTCTACATTTCCTGATTGTTTATAGAAGAATATAGGAAAAAGTATCTCAATGTTTCTGATATTTATAAGTTTATGTGTACCATTTCCCCAGATAAATCACAGCTTTCTGAACAGAATACAACCTCCTCATATGGCGAAAAAACTTGTCATAATCATTCGGTTCTAAGCGATGTTTTTGCTCTTGGGGTAAATTTCGCTCCCGCACACCAGATTAGGTCCCTCTTGGCAGCGGCTCAAGCCTAGGTCCGTTCCCTCGGCGTGGAGCCCTTGAGTACGCTGCTCACGTGATACAGTGACACAAAACCTTAGATCACTGCTACAACATCACACACATCACCTATACACACGTGCACGCCTACACGCTTACACGCTGGTTTTCTTTTTCAGAGAAATAAACGACAAGAGTTCTATCCTTATTTTTCCTTATCCTATCCTATACTGTATAGTTTTGAGGAATTTTTCCGACACAATATACATATAGGAGGTGTTGAGGCACGCATGCTTGGTACGCATGCATGTTTCAATAACTCATATACGTATATCTAGATAGCTTAGCTTAGGTTATTTCAGATAGGTCGCAATTTTTGTACAAAACAGGCGATAGCCCAAGCCGAGGTGTGCCGTGCGTGCACTCTTGAGTTAGTCGCCTAAACATCCCAAATCGGATGAATGCCTTTAGCGCTCGCTTCAATAGTTCGGTGAAGCTGTGAAGACCATTCCAGGTAAACAGCGTTTTCGTTTCGAAAAAAAAAGCGTTGTTTTTCGGAATTCAGTAGCGGAACACAAACCCTACGCCGTTTTTATGTTTGGGTTCATGGACATTTGTGAACTTAATATTTATTTTCTGCCAGTTAACAGAATTTTTTTTTATTGTAAAAAATTAAATAATAGGCGTCTAGTGGATATATTTTCTGTAGGAAAAAATGATGTTTGCCAATAGCGACGTGATACTGAAGTTCACTCCTTAAAAATTATTGCCATAGAATATATACAATTGGCAAGAGGGGTAAACGCACTTGTTATGATATTAAAATATTGTATATAAATAAACTATATTGATTAAATTATATATGTATCACATAAATCATACTGTATAAATTTGTATTACTTACTCACCAGGAGCATAAACATAAGTGCGTTCAGTATAAGATGCATGTATAACGTACAAATAATCTTCGAAAATCAAGGATTATGGTGTCGTACTTCTGTTTGTTATATAATAATATATATTCGCAGAAGGAAGTTCGCACAGAGATAACGTTCGACTTCCACCGGCTCGGCGTGCTGCTGCTGCGCGCCGCCGTGCACGAGGGGAACCTCGTCGCCAGGAAGATCGCCACCGCCACGCTCAGCGAGGCCAAGATACAGGCAACACTCGGTTAGACCCTCCTCACACTTCCATCTTCACTATAATGCTATTCCTATTTCTGTGAGACGATGTTTGCACTACTGGTCGCGGTAAAACAAATCTTAACAATCGCTTCAATAAATTGAAATAACTTGAATTTACCACCCGCTAGACTACTTTGATGTACGTAAAAACCGTCAGTCAGCTCAGCTAACGTGCTGTGTGTATTGCCATACAGTGTGACAGTTCGTAGCATATCACAATAATGTCTTCCCACATTTACATTTATTGTGACCATAGACAAAACTTCTAAATGCAATCTGCTTTTGGTTCTCTAGTATATTATTCCAAATACGTTAATACATTTCGTGTGATAGATTTTGAATCAGTAGTAATTTTTTAGTTGTTTAAAAAGTGTTATCAATGATGCTGTTCGAGTGTGTATGGTTTAAATATAATATTAACATGTAGACGCGTCGCGAGTGGAGGTGGGCGGGTCGCTGGGCGGCGTGCAGGTGGTGTCGCTGTGCGAGGGCGGCGGCCTGCACACGCGCGTGCTCTCCGTCGGCGCCTCCGCCCCGGACTACCACCTGCATCACCACCACCACCACCACCAGCATCAGCACCGGCTAGCCCCCGACGACGAGAAGGCGCTGCTCTTTAACATCGATAGAAAACTCGAACCGACACAGGATGGAGATTCCCCGAGTCAGTGCATACAATAGAAACTTTTTTTTAATTTCCCATAATGTTTATGCGTTTGGGATGGTAACCAATTGTCACAATTAATTTTTGTGTCGCGTGTCGATGGGCGTTTAGTGATCGTTATCGTCCTCGAAGTATTAATGACCGTGGTTTTTTTTTGACGAAACAATTAGTAAGAGGAATGTAGAAAGCGTTTCGGGCAGGTTTCCCTTATCGAACTGAAAAACTCTCAATTTTCCGATAATAAATATAGTTGTTGAGGCGTGTATGCTTGGTACACATATACGTTTCAACAACTCATACACATATGAATAGTTAGCTAGGTTAGCTAAGATAGGTCGCGATTTTGCATGCAACAGGCAACAGCCAAGCCGAGGTGTGCCGTGCACCCTTGAGCTGGTTGCCATAATAAAATCGGCTGAATGCCTTAAGCGCTCGCCTTAGTAGTCCGGTGAAGCTGTTAAGACCTTGCTGGGTCAATAGCGTAGACATTTCGAAAAAAAAAAGTTTCGGGCAGGTGCGGGTGCGGGTGCGGGAGCGGGCGTGTGCGTGCGGGCGTGCGTGCGCGTGCACGTGGCGAGCGTGCGGTACACGCAGTCGGGCGCGGTGCTGCGCGAGCTCGGCTCCTGCCTCTCCGAGTTCAAGCAGTACCTCGCCAACCTCGCGCGCTCCATCCGCGCCGCCGCCACCGACATGGCCATCGGCCTCGTCCAGCCCAGGTCCTTCATCTCACCTATAACTATTTCCTCTAATTCATCGATTCGTCACACTTAAACAGACAATGCTAAAATATATTTTATGTACGTACGTGCCCCACTTTTGCTAAATATAACAAGCGCAGAGTTGTGTTCAAATGTTTTTCGAATTTCTTTCGTACAAAAATACCTTTACGCGCCAAGTTTCATGGTGCTCAACTAAACTATGTTCATCAGTGACATTTCTGATTTGTTCATTGTTCGTTTACTCATTCAAAAATTATGAAAAAAGCTTCAGACGAAAATATTTTTGATGCTAATTGGAAATTTGTCGCGGTTGTGACAGAGCTGAAGCGCTGTATTCGAACCCGAAGCTGTCGTCATCGTGGGAGGGCGCTCCGACACGACGCCGCACCACCAGCGCGGCCGCCTCACTCGACGAACCCTCGGACTTCATCTCCGATAACATCCAACTCAGGTATACACCAGTTATCTTATACGTATTTCTAATTATAGAATTTATAATTAGATCCGAGTCATACATTACTCAATAGATACATCACTTTTAAAATTAATGAACAACCTTTATTCATACTGGTTTCAAACGAGAGCGCATAAACTATGAAAACCTCTAAGTATTTGCACCATTCTAATACTTATACAGCAGTAGCATAAAGTAAAAATTTCATATTTTGTTTTGTTTTTTCGTGGTATTTTGTGTGAAGTAACCACAATACAGTTTTAATTGTGTTTATATGAATCGATACCGATGTGTAGTTAGTATGTGTGGTGTCGGTGTTAGCGTGCAGGTGGAGCTGGAGTCGCCGGTGGTGGTGGTGCCTCGCAGTGCGTACAGCACGCAGGTGGTGGTGGTGCACCTCGGCACCATCTCCCTCTCCAACACCACCCAGACGCACTACTCGGTGCGCGTCAGGGACATCTCCCTCACCACGGTTCGTACTCGCCATTATTTGTTTTTTAACACAGCACAGAGACAACGATTTATATAATAACATTTATATAATGATGGTACTTAAGAAGGTGTTTTTTGTTAATTTAACACCATGATATATTTTATTTTTTCTGTTTCAATATTTTAACAACTAACTAAATTACTGTGTGAAGTTACAAACATTCTACATATATAATGGATACTTGATTATATACATATTTTGTATTGGATATTGACATACGATTTCTTCACAGCTGGACGTTGCGGAGAAGTTGAAGGTGCACCAGCTGAGTGCGGAGAACATGCAGCAGATATACGACGTATCGGCCGGCACTCCAGTCCTGCACAACACCACCTTGCATGTCTCAATCAACTATTGTGATACCGAGATCGATGGTGACATAGTGCCTCAGGTATTACGCACTCATTCAACCTATTTTACCCAAATAACTTTCATTTCATATCATTTTTTCAAATTTGAATTTGCAGGTATTTGGTAACCATACAAATACTATATCTAAAGACAATCTGGTGTATTGTACGACTTAACAAATTTAACATATAACTGTTGTTGTACTCACACACACAAGCACTCATATGCTTTTATATAGTAATAGATATTGCTAGAATATTGTAATTAAATAAAATAAAATAAACTTGAAATATTTCTTTCTTTTCTTGAATCTTTATAATTACAAATATTCAGACACGTAAATTTAAATTTTTTCGTTTATAAATAAATTATTTCCTGGTTGTAATTTATATCCACATACTTTGCATTTGTATCGAATGACATTAAAAATGTAAATAATACCATTAAATGTGAATACAACAACAACTTTAATATTAGTGTCAATCTGAAAAAGAAGAAAATGTTCAATACATATAAGCTACACACAACAAAAAAAGTCTAAGCAACATGCGTGATATTACAAATTTTACCATTTATATTAATTAATTTCTAAGTATTTACTTTAACAAAGTGCGTAGATAAGTAAACTTTTTTGTTATTGATGACATACTGGCTGGTTGTAAAAAAAAATTGATCGTTTTGTTTTTTCATAAAATTCAAATGATTGCGAATTTGTTTGAATTTAAGTGCGTTTTAATTGCTACGTTTAGTCTTGATTTTATAATTTTACCAACCATTTAAATAAAGTTAGCGACAAAATTGAATTGTTAGATATTCTTTACGTCATGAAGCGACGTCATTTGATGGCAGATGAAATGCAAAGAGCTGTAGGGATGTTGCAAGCGGGAAGTAATCAATCTCAGGTATCTCGACATTTTGGCATTCATAGAAGTGTTATTTGTCGTTTTTGGCAGCGCTACAATAATACAAGAGAACCCGCTGAACAGCATCCAGGCCGTAAAAGGAGTACAACCACACGGCAAGACCGGTACATACAACTGACTGCAAGACGCCAGCCGATGTTAACCGCTCGAGAGATAAGTTTGAGGCTACAAATTTCAAGTGGTGTTGATGTAAGTCCTCAAACTGTGCGAAATCGACTGCATGAGTACGGCCTACGAGCTCGACGCCCAATCAGGTGCCCACCGATACGTCACGGGAATCGCGCTCGTCGATATGAATGGTGTAGAGAACGCATAACATGGACCCAGGAACAATGGGATAAAATTATGTTTTCCGATGAGTCACGATTCGGGTTTAACCTTGATACAAGAAGGGTGCGAGTGTATCGTCGGCCCGGAAATACTGAAAGGCTCAGGTGCGTTCAGGAAGTTCATCCATACAGCGGCTCAACAGTTATGTTATGGGCGGGTATTATGAAGAACAGGCGAACTGAGCTCGTTTTTGTAAATGGAAACATGAATGCTGAAAATTACATTGAGGATATTCTCAGACCTTATGTCTACCCATTTGCACAAACCTTTGGCTCCGATTTTAGGTTAATGCATGACAATGCGCGTTCACATACAGCTCGGCGAACCAGTGAATACTTTGCAACGGAGAACATCCGGGTATTGCCCTGGCCTGCACAATCGCCAGATCTCAACCCCATCGAGCACGCATGGGACATACTCCAGAGACGTGTTTTGAAGGACTTTGACGGAGCCACAACAACCCAACAGCTGAATGATTTGCTACAATTCCATTGGGAGCGAATACCGCAAGATGACATAAACAGTCTCATTAATTCAATGAATAATCGTTGCCGACAAGTTCTGAATAGCAGAGGAGACCATACTTTGTATTAAATTGTTCTATTCTTTCACAATAAATACATTTTCTTTAGAAATTTCATTTTGTAAAAAAAAAGTTTAGTTTTTTATGTATCTTAGTTTCTACAGTATATTCTAATGTTGTTCTCTTCTGTTATTAAAAGAACTTATAAAGACCACAGCTGTTTTTACATCATAGAACCCTAAAGATTTTTTTTTTAAATAAAATACAATGTTATAATGTGAAGAACCATCCTAACATTTAAATTAGTACATGTTGCTTAGACTTTTTTGATGAGTGTATTAAGCATCGAGCTTTCGAAAGTGGTGGCAGATTCACTTGAAAATAAACATTCACCTAGTGTTGTGTGTGTATTTATAATACATGAATAGAGAAAGTTAATTGAATAAGAAAGATTGAAAGTTCGATGTAACTGTGGACGCAGTGCGAGGTGAGCGGCAAGATAGTCGGCGAGCTGCAGGTGTCCGCGCGTCGCGACCAGTACGAGCAACTCCTCGAGACGCTCTCCTGGACTATCTCGTCCTCCGCCCCCCCTCCTGCGCCCCCGCCCCCCCCCCCCCGCGCCGCCCCGCCCCCTCCGCACCCTCCCCCCTCCTGTGACGTCACCGACGCACTCGCCGCCACGCTGCCCGCACAGGTAACAACCAACAACCCTTTATCAACTAACAGCTCGAGCATTTCACCTGAAACGGACAACGAAAAAAAAAACTAAAGTTCAGAAATATATTGAAATGTAACCTAATTAAGGTGAACATACAATTCGTACGTATGTAAAATCACTTACGATTAGTTATTTTAAAAATCCGCGAATCATCCCAGGCCTTTAGTGGTATCCGCCGCACAATACGAACCCGTGTCAAACGCTGCGCGTCATAGAAGACGTCCGCGACATATTTTTATCGACCGTCCTGATGAAATAACGGCAGTGAACGATCAGTACCAGCCTGTCTCTCCAAACAGAGCGTGCTCACGCCCACCCCCGCGTAACCACAGATCACGCCGCCGTGGTCTGGGGGTTAATTTCGCTCCCGCACACCCGATTAGGCCTCCCACGGCAGCGGCTCAAGGCTAGGTTCGGTCCCTCGGTAGGGAGCCCTTGAGTGCGTCGCTTGCGTGATACGGTGACACAAATATACATCACCGCAACAACACTACACGATCACCCCCACAACACTACACGATCACCCCACACACGTGCACGCCTACACGCTTACACATGAAAGTGCAAGGGTTTACGATAGGTCGCGATTTTGCATGTAATAGGCAACAGGCAACAGCCAAGCCGAGGTGTGCCGTGCACCCTTGAGCTGGTTGCCAAAATAAAATCGACTGAGTGCCTTAAGCGCTCGCCTTAGTAGTCCGGTGAAGCTGTTAAGACCTTGCTGGGTCAATAGCGTAGTCATTTCGAAAAAAAAAACATTTTAAAACTAAATTTATCAACTTGGAAGATCGTTTGTTGATTTATTTCTATGTCAAGTATATACCTCTTAAAGTACACTTAAGATATGATACAAATTTTTAAGTGGGATTTCCATAAGCTAAAGATAAATAGATTGAATAACCTACTTATATGTCGCACAGAGTTGCGCTTGGTGCATCTCTAGGTCGTTTGGGTTAACAGACATCAATTTAAAATGGTACGATATCGCCCAATGATATTTTAGCTATAGATACGGTACCTACTGATATTTTGACCTGATACTTTGACAAAACAAATGGCACAATAATGCACAAATACCTGTTATAACTATATTGTAACAACGCACTTAAATATAATGTGTAAGTAAGACGGCCCATTCTCAATATTGACAGTGAAAAAGAAAAAGTTGTATGTTGCTTACATACGGGCGAATTGACGGGCAGCTGACAATAAAATAAAGAATAATCAAAACAGACAGGACATCTTACTCTGTTAAAATATATGTCTAATGATTGATTGTCTCACTAATGGCTTAATTTATAACGTAGTATAAAAGTAATAAGGCAGTGAATATTAATTAAAAGTAAGTAATGTAAAATATAATCAATTTCATTATAAAAATTTAATATATATAAACATCGTTAATGTGGCATTAATTTCAATTTCATTAAGGTGCAATGTATTCAGTATTTCGTGCAAAACTGTTATTTTGACATTACAAAATGACACATGAATTTTATTACATGTATGTATAGGTCAAAGGACACACTAAAAACTTCCTAATTTAGTAGAAATCAAATAATTTAACACTCTTTACTACAAAAAGATATATGCTGCTGTTTAGAAATCTTCCAATCTTTGTATTTTCATTCAATACTGTATACATTCTGTCATTCTGTCATAGGGATATGCTCTATCGCATCTGTCATTTCTTTGCGTAATTTTTTTTAATTTCGTAATATTTGATATTTCAAAATTATTAATTAATTCGTGGTAATAGTAATATGTCAATAAATAGACTGTAAGAAATTTTGCTTACATAGCTTGTGCAACATCTCATAACAGTGGATGGTATTTGCCATAGTTTGAGGCATTTATGAAACGAACAGTACATGCCACGCTTCTATTAACGCTGAAATGATTTTGAGATCACCGTAGCTGACGAGCCACGATTTATTAATGCGTTTTTGAAGCGCTTATGACGTACCCATATATTTGTAATGTCATTGATATCACCCTGTTTAAGTGTATGCAAATTCTGATAATGATTTAAAGTTTATATTATTGAAATAAATAAATTACAACCATCGAATCTGTAACTTGTCGACTCAGTAGCAGGACTAAGTACCATTGCGCTATGAAGTTTGTTAAATGGCTATAATTCGGTGAAGCTGTGAAGACCATTCCGGGTCAACAGCGTTTTCATTAAAAAAAAAAAATCTGTTAAATGGCCGTATGTAGGTGTTTGGCTGTGTGCTTGCTTGCGCGCGCGCTTTTGTTTGTTTGCGTGCGTGCATGCGTACGTGCGTGTGTGAATGGCATGAGCGTGCGTGTGTGTTGTTTATTTATGTTGTATTGAATATTTTAAGGTGTTGTTAAATATTGGCATGAGTAAAATAGATTAGTGTGTACAGAGCGTGGTGGTGGAGCCGGCGGTGCCGACGCTGAAGCTGGATCCGGCGGTGCGCGCGGCCGTGCTGCTCGCCGCGCCGTCCCCGCACCCGCGCGCCTCCCCCCGCCCTCGCCCGCACCCTCTACTCGGTACGTACGGGACTGTACGCCTACACAATCACTATCACCCCGCCGCGCCGCCCCCGCACCCGGGCGCCTCCCCCGCCCTCGCCCGCACCCTCTACTCGGTACGTACGGGACTGTACGCCTACACAAACACTATCACAGCACCCGCGCGCCTCCCCCCGCACCTGTTTATCACACGTTTTTCAATTTGCTATATAATCCAAATGGAATATTTCGATAAACGTACCGAACCGTACCGCGGCAATAGGTATAATAATCACAAGGACACAATAATTGTACCGCTTTCAGTGGCTAACTGTGGCGAACTAACACTTACTCGCGGTGAAGCCTTGTTTTAATATTTATACATTGAAGAGGATACCAGGGGTTGAAGGAAAACAAAAGTACAATAAAATAACTAATATACATGACAGTATACATAACAGTAATATACATGACATAATAATCTTTACAATTCAACATTCAGCGATATCAACCTGTCCAAGATATGCTTCTAATGAAATAAAATGGTTTTACGTTTTTATTTGTAATATACTGATACTGTTAAGGTTTAGTTGTAGTTAAATTAAGTAATCTCACATTGTGCAGTAAATTTTGAGCTGTCCAAGTTCAGCATCGAGTTACGCGCCGACCTCGGCGAGGGTGAGCGCAGCCTCGTCGAACTCTCCTTCAGCGAGTTCACGCTGCAGTACCGCAGCACAAGACACCTTGAGACCTTCCTGCAGGTATACATCTTACCCTCAATTTCCCCTCCTATAGAATTTTTAAAAATAAAGTAAAAATAAAAAAGACAGTGAACTGAACAGAATTCTCACCTCAACAAATTTGGTCAGATTTTATTTACACAAAGTGTTGGGGCATGACAATCCTAATATAGAATTGTCGAGCTAAGTTTGCTTACTTATCGATATTTTTTGGACTACATTATATGAGAACTTAACAATGTCGACTGGGTGATAAGGAATGTGTAAACAAGTGAACAAGTAAGGTCATGAACTTGGTGCTTCTAATAACAGCGCGATACAGCTCTATCAAGATATTGTACATCGCCATCTATTAGTGCAGATACGACTTACATTGCCAGGCACCATTTCTGTGTAAACGAAATTGGGTAGTATAATTGCGGACAAGCGTGCTGCATGGTGTATGCGACGATTTGAAAGGCTGTCATAACACAGAGGAATATTGTTAACAGAGGAAAGAAATGGCATTGTTGTGATGTAAAATGTAACGTGTCAGGTATCCCTGCACTCGATCACGATGGAGGACCTGACGAAGGAGCCGCATTCGAAGCACCGCATGCTGATGGTGTCGCACGCGCCGCGTTTGGCCCCGAAGGCGGTGTTCCTCTCGAAGTCGTGTCCGGAGCTCTCGCGCGACCTCCTCGCCGCCCGCACGCACGCCCCGCGCGCCTCGCTACCCTCGCTACCCTCCCACCTGCACGTGCTGCCTGACCAGGTATACCATAATATATACAAGATTCTATTTTTATTTCATTTCACACGGTATATATTTTATTAATTCAATAAATCATTTCATATAAAATGGATAACATCTATGAAGTCAACATGGACGGTTACTTGTTTTGGCAACACTGAACAAACCACCAATCAGTGGTGAACTCATGGCTAACGTCAACTAACATTGTTGTCGCGAACGGTACAGTCAAAGTTGTTTTGTTGATACACATATTGTACGTGTACGTGTACACAAGTATGTCATCCTTTATGCCAACATTTGAATTTATTTTAAAGCAAATATGTCATTCAAATAATTGAAAGGTCTCTCGTAATTCTCAGTAACTCGTAATAGTCGGTCTAGGCTCCTATAAATGCATTAGGACCAACATGTGCAGCCTGTTTTTAATTCGTACTTTATTATTATCGAAGGTGTACATAACCTTTATCCTACAAATTTATATCGTTTTTCTCTTACATTTTACTAGATTGTACAAGCAGTAATTTAAATATGTATATAAATCCAGAGTCTTGATATTTGTCCACGCTGAACTTCGAAACTATCTTCATAAAAATTGTCATTTTTGTATAAGATGGAATAGTTTATAATTATTTGTGATTATGATTATGATATTTCTAGTGATTTAATTACAAATTAATGATTGTCAATGTTGATTATTGTTATTAGTTGTAAGTTTCATCAGTCTCATACAGGTGGCGCTTTAAATTAGTCTGTTGACAGAAAATTGTAGGAGCGATATCTCATAGATGGAGAAACGTATTATTGAATTTATCTCTTAATTATGTTCTTAATCACTATCGGATTTTAATTTAATTTTTCTTTCTTTATCCCGACGGTTATTAGGTAGATTCATTACACCATAATACTGAATTCTTTATCATAACTTTTAATGAACACGTAGTAACTGAGCCAGAACAACGTACAACAAATAAAACATGGTAACTAATAGATGAAGGATCCGCGAATGAAGCGAGACAGTAGATGCGGCATCACCCCGCCCTGCTCGCCGGACTGCGACCACAACCTTGAGGATGAGGACTCCGACCGGCTCTCCGGAGACGACAACCTCGTGTGGCTCTCCGTGCACACGAGGGACCCGACACATCCTGACTTTGAACACAAATATAACAGAGTAACTATTCTATATTCTGTTTATCTTTAGTGTCATTTCTCATTTATTTTTTAAAGTGGTATGTTTTTTTTCCATCGTTTGAAACTTTTTTGTCCATCTATCGCATGTTGCATTACAGTCGGCGTGCTGCCTCGGAGTAGTGTTAAAGTGAAAGGCCAATATGTGTATTCTCTGAATGATTGTATTTATAATGTACTCCCTATTTTAATACGCAGATTCAAATTAATATGTATACTTAGATATCTTGTCTACCATTGATTTACCATTTACCAATTATTAAGTTAAGATTAAAACGTGATTTTAATATCCTAAAGCGAAGATTTTCCCATAAATTTGCAGTTAAATAAATGCCTAGTATGCCTCAATAAGTAATGGGCTAATTACATTAGTTGCCTTATGTTTATTTTATAATGAAATATGTACAAAGTTGCAAAAATATAGGGAAAATATATTGATAAATTATTTCTTAGGTGTCCAAGCTGACAAAGGTAGATTTCAACAGTCTCAATTTGGTAGTAAACATCGATAGTTGGGTGACAGTGTTGGACTTTTTTGGCCTTACCGGTGATGATTTGCCTGAGGAGGAGCAGACTTCAGATGTTTACCAGCCCGGTATGTACTTTAAAAAACAAATGATTTAAAATAATGATTATTGCTAATTTAAGTAATTTTAGCTTAATGGTTTAATAAATAAAGTATGCAAAGCGTTTAGTGTTTATTATTTTGAATAAATGCAATTGTTGAGTATTTTTACTAAAATATACTAAAATTATCAAAGTATGAAGTTAAAATTGTTTCAAATAGTCTGATTTTTCTTCAAATTGTATTAAAGAATTATAAAATAGTGAGATCGTGTACAATTAGATTATAGTCGTAATGATTACTCGGTGTGGTCAGCGGGGGAGGAGGGCGAGGGGGCCGGGGGCGGGGGCGAGTGCAGCAGCACGGAGATGTCGATCCGGTGCGTGTCGGCGGTGCTGGTGTGGCGGCGCGGGGAGGCGAGCCGCGCGCTCGTGTCGGGGGTGCGCGTGCGCGTGCTGAGACGAGGCCGCACGCGCTCACTGCAGGGCCGGCTCGGGGCGCTGCAGCTCGCGGACCTCACGCCGCACGCTCCGCTCTGGCGGAACCGCCTGCACACGCACGCACACCACGCGCTCACCTTCACCTACCAGAGGTCGACAACGTTACTTATTTTATTACATATTATTCATACTTTAACTACTAATAGAGTTAAAAAGGATTAAAACACTTTCTTCAAGCTCGGCAACATAATGGCCATACCCCTGGTATCGCAATGGTAAATGGGCGAGTAGTTTGCTGACCTTTGACATAAACAAAATGCATCTAATTTATTATATAAACACTAAATACATTTATCAAAACATCAATATCATTTAATTAATTAATATAATGCAATACATTATGAGTAAAAAAAAGCAAATATTTATGGATACACAGAAATAACTGTTACTCTCTACTAAAAGGAATAGAAATAATGTTTACAATACATATTGCAGGCTGAGCAGCGCAGAAGCTGCCGCCGCTGGGCACGAAACTAGCCTGAGCATAGAGATGGGCCCAATGACGTATGTACACACGAAACGCTTCGTACACGAGTTGCAGGCCTTTGCTAGGGAGTTTACGCTGTTACGAAGAGTCATACTGCAAGCTAGGCTCAAGGTAAACTCCATATTACGTAATAAATAATGGATCTGGCGGACATTGTACTGTCTTTAAATACAATAAAATATCTAAAAATGAGCCGCAACGCCATCGGATATCACCTATCTGGTCTAAAAAATTCCATCAAAATCCAACCAACCATGTATAGGCGTTCCATTAAGTCATATACACGCGGACAGAAGTATCATATATACATATTATACATTACATATCTGCGTGTGTTTGTTTTTTAATCACTTAACCTCTAGTATGTCATTAAAGCACCACAGGGCTATTAAAGCGAGCGATTAGGGCACTCGGCCGAACGGCAATAAGTTTAAGGTTGTCGGTTAGGGTTCCTGTACGTGTGTATATGTGCACAGGTGTCGGTGGGCGGTGTCGGGGGCGGTGCGGGAGGTGCGGGGTCGGGGCCCGGCGGGGCGGCGTCGCGTATGCGGCTGCGCGTGTCGTGCGCGGACCCGGTGATCGTGTTGCCGGTGTCGGGGCGGTCGCGCGGCGCGCTCGCGGTGCGTCTGCACGCGCTGCACCTGCACAACTGCTTCAGGTTCGCCGGCGACGCGGACACCGTCTCCACGCTCCGGGACCCGAACTACAGTCAGTTATTATAACACCTTTATATCCAACGATTAACTCACTAATTGTTTACAGATTAGATTCAATAAACACCATACGTATAACCTAATTCACACATGTAGACACACATGCACATCTCATCGCGCTCTCCGCACTATGTGCGGTAGAAACACCGTACACATCAATTAAAAATAAACTAGCTACACTCTACACTTGTTGTCTCACTTACCTAACGATACATCACTACTACATATTTTTAAAATTAGTAATTAATATATTTTCTTTCAAGCTGTAAGTTTATCAATATAATCGTGTTTTTGATATCAGAGGTCGGCAAACTCGTCATCCAAAGAAGCCATATGAACAAAACGATAATAAAAAATTTAAAACTTAACTTTTGCTTTAGTAGACAGTTTTATCAAAATATCCATTTAAGTTTAAAACGACCCCCTCGAGCTTGCTTTTGCCCAGCATGCCTGTTTTGTGAACAACTATCGATGTTGTTGTTGTTCTTTAAAATTGTGTCCTTTTTTGTAGGCTTACCATAAAATATTAAAAACAGTTTACTGGTTATATACAAGGCAAGTAAATAGATGATATTACGTGTCTGTACTAAACACTTTACGGAGGAATTGCAATTAACTATTGAAAGGTTCGCATATGGACCACGAGCTACGCTGGTATTTGCGTTACCCAGTTGGTACTGTATAATAGAGTGTTTGTGAACGCGCGTACACAGAGACGCGTGAGATGCTGGAGGTGCGGCACGTGCGGCTCGAGGGCGCCACGCTCGAGTGCGCGGAGGCGGGGGGCGCGGGGGGCGGGGGGCTGCGCGTGCGCTCGGTGGGCCCGCCGCTGCTGCGCGCCCCCGCCTGTCTCACGCTACAGCTCGAGCTTAATATGTCACCCACACACAACGGTACTCCTAAATATTATCTTTCAATATATTATGTTTT
>JACEII010000022.1:6465104-6476395 GCA_014332785.1 Antheraea mylitta
ATAATATCAATAAATAATAAGGAATTTTGAGAATGATGGTTATTTGTTGTACAGTGTCGGACATGACGGTGCAGGGCACGCTCACGACGTTGGAGTGCGCGCTCGAGCCCGCGCAGTACCGGCTCGTGCGCGGCGTGCTCGCACACAACCTCGCCGAGGAGCTGCCCCCCGCACATCCCGCGCCTCACGTACCGCAACATGAACACGTACGCCGCTCACTACAACAAGTCCCTTAACAAACATCATTTGTGATCATTAATAACCAAGGTTGTTTGCGCACGAGATATCTTACGTCTCTTCTGCGGGCGCGGTACCGGCGTCAAAATAGCAGAATCGAGCAGAGTATGCGACAGCGGCAGCATTAGGCGTGTCCTGCTGTTTCGCGGTGGCAACGGCTACCGTGCCGGTGGGTACGCTGATTATCAGGCAATTTTTGGCTCTCTGGGTCCGGGGAGTTGCGCTTAGGCGCAACATTCGCCTGATCGAACTCGACGAGAGCCACGGCTCCGGTATTGCCGGAGACTTCAGCTTCCGGTGGAAAGCTAGCTTGAGTGCGGCGGTGCCATTTGATGTAGGCCTTGTCCTCGATTTCTTGAAGCCGCAGGTACATCGTCATCCACTGGAGCATCCCTTTCGATAATCCTGGCGAAAGCGTGAAAATCGTGTTCGTACAATTCGATCAGAGAGGAAGCCCGGTCGGACGACGGTACCAGCGAGGCGAAGGGCTGTGGCGTGCTTAGGTGCACACTCGTTGTGCGGAGTCCAGGTTGCGTTGCGGAAGTCGTCGGTGGACCAGTAGCGGGTTCCGTAGTCAATGTAGTGGTCTTCGTGGAGCGAACCGATTGGGCCTGAGAAGGACCTTTGTTAAGTTGTTGACTCGCTGGAGTCGAGGGGGTGACATTAGTAAAGCGTATCGTCGCGTAGGTGGAAGTGCGCGTGCGACGACCTCGAACGCGTAGACGACGAGACCGTCTCGCCGGAGTGCGTATGCGCGTGGCACACATATTTATATTGTGTGAGCAAATAGCTAATGCGCACATGCAGGAGTGCGAGCAAGAGGGAAGCGCAACGTTTACGTTATGGTTGGCTGATTCAATATTTTATCTCATGTGCATACAACTATTTATTTTACATCAATTTTTTAATAAATTACGAACAGTTTAATCAGCATATATCGCGCTTTAATTCTCTTCAAACTCCTGCAACCGTTTACGACTACTTGGTCACCCCTATAAGTTAGTGACCACAAGAGCTGGTGACGACCCCGACGTGATCTATGATGGAATGGGCGCCCGCGTCGATAGTGGCGTTGAGTTGACTGGTCGCGTAGCTTGGTGACTTCTAGATTTGTTTCAACAACAAAACTACAAAGTTGTGCGAACATGACTGGATCCGCAGCGGTAGTGTAGCTTATTTGCTTAAATTTTAAGCTTCCAGTGTTCTTTTTTCATTGGAGGGTCACCAGACTGGATTTATAAAGTATAAATTCGTGTCTAGGTGTGGACGACGCTATCACTAAAACTGGACCTGCACGACGTGACGGTGAAGTTGGAGCTGGAGCACGGAGTCTCCTCTCTCGCCTGCATCAACTTCATCAAGTCAAAGCTCCTCATCGAGACCTACTCTGACCTCAGTCAGGATATCGACCTCGTGTCGCAGGTCAGTCAATATCTTCAATTGAGTTTTGCGAGATATGTATAAAAGTTTTTTCTATTATTATTTTTTTCCTTTTGCACTGTACCTTTTTATAAAATAATTTTAAATATAGTACATATTAAATACAACATGAAAGTAAGCAAGACTAGATATGAATATTATATTTAACTAGTTACAGTTAATTGCTATACATATGTGAGCAACTCTTATTTGTTGTTGAGATAATAGCCTCTGTAATTGACAACGTGTTGGTGCGTAGCGTAGCGTACAGTAGAGAGATGTGCCGATGTGCCTGGATGTTGTGAGTGTAGCATGCGGCATGCGGTTCTGTATCGCGCTACGTGTGTGTGTGTGTATGTGCAGGAGATCCTGGTGAGCGACACGCGGTACAGCCGCGAGCCCGCGAACCGCCGCGGGAACGTCTTCACGAACATCGTGCAGCCGATGCCGGACCACCGCCACAGCGTGCAGGCCGAGGTGCACGCCAGGTAACCGAACACTCTTTCGCCCTCTTCCTATCCAACCATCTCTATCTTCCTCTCCCCATATATTTTTCTACTCTGTCTTTCATTAATATTGCATTATTTCCCACCTCTGATTAATATAATATAAAATAATTCACTATTGCATACTATTATAATTTATATATGATTAATTGATCATCAAACAATTTTTTAGATAATTATTTCCATTCAGTTCAAAATGGATGCCATTGCTATAATAATACTTGAGGCACTGACAGTATAGCATGAGTAGATACCACAAAAAACTCTGGAGTTTTCATGGAATGGCTACCAAGGGTTCCTCGAATTTTGAATTATTGTTTAATAATTTCACTATTCAAAATTTCTTATTCGAAATCGTATTACTGTAATTTTATCTTGTATAATGACAAATTCTACAAAATAATTAAGAGTTTTGAGTATCATGTAATTGCAACAGTTTAAAAATAATCCAAATGATTAGTGATATGTGTGATTGTTGTGAGAAAAATGATTTGATAACATAGAAAACGTCGAGAATTATCATCATACACAATCCTCGTGAACAACATGCGTCTGATGGCGGTGCTGGAGTGGTGGGAGGCCGCCAACCAGTTCATCATGCAGCCGCCTCCGCCGCCCGCCGACACAGACCAGCCCGCCTTGTAAGTCTTATTATACAACAATAGTCATTCTTTTTGCGAGTAACGTTCTAGTTTTATGTGAAAAACAACAATATAAGGATGAAAATAAGGTTGAAGAGATCACATTTTTGTGGACAAAGTGGATCGCTCAGAATAGTGAGCAACTTAAAAAAGGTGGCCGCTTTAGTACTGACGTGAAAACTGAGTGACTCCCTCTGCTTGTTCCTCTGTCGTGAACCGAGGTGAAGGTTGAGTGTAATGTTTAACCGGTTGCACTCGAATTATTTTTGATTCGTATTAGCAGTGACGCTAAAGTGCAATTGTCTGCTGTTATCGAGAGCATAATAATTCGCGAGCCTCGACACTCATTTGTCACCAACAGCGAAACACTCCATAAGTTGTTTTTATGGTCCCGCTCCGGCTCTTCTTTCTCGTATGTATCGTGTTGACTTGTTGTCGTAGCGAGGCGACGATATCGCAGGGCGAGAGCTGGACAGGACTCGCAGCGGAAGAGGAGCCGCAGATGGAGCTGAAGCTGAACGTGACGGACTCGCAGGTGGTGCTGGTGGAGGACGCCTCCCTCTGGGACACCAACGCTGTTATACTCAGGGTATGGAATTCCTTCCAACTCTCTACAACCGCCACCAGCTATTGTTTTTATCCCTCCACCCTTTGACGAACGAGCAGAAGTAGACCCGTTGTTTGGTTACATACATTACATGTCGCCCCGTATTATATGCGCATCGGCATAGTTGAATCAAAATTATATTTATTCATTACTTGGATTGTCAGTCGCGTACCATTAGGCAGGTTGCATAACAAAACCATTATAACACATTAAACAAAAGAATTCTGAGAACCTATACATCTGTTCTATTCATCTTCCCTTGTATTCTCTGGTAGGCAGAAGGGGCAGCGTTTCGTGGGACAGGGTCACTTCGTGATGTGGCGCTTCATCACGCACTACGGTCCTGGGTGTAGGATATCTTATACTTTTGACTTGTACTGATATAAACTGTAGGTATAGTTTAGTGGGTGATAAATATTATTGCGGTTAGTACAGAGCACAACAGTGGTGCGGTATAGCGGAACCGGCGAGCTCGTGCCCGTGTCCTGCTCCCTCAACGAGCTGGAGGTGTTCTCGTGCGTGCTCGGCCTCGAGGAGGAGACGGCGCTCTCCATCGTGGACCCTGCCGCCCTCCACGTTTCCATCGACATCGATAAAGTGCTCCACGTAAGTCTCTTCTACCCTGCAGAACCATATAGAGAAATTTCAACAATTATTACTATTCATCTTTCCATCATACGTTTTATGTAACCTTACTGCAAAATCCTATTATAACATCAATTATGAAGCCCGGCTTCTATGACACTGCAGTACTTAGATAGACTAAGTAGTAAACCAGATGATCTCCCAGTGACATTACAATAAACGTTTATAGAAAGAGAATATAAATGATTTCTATTAAAATGTTCAGTAAATGCAAATGTAATATTAATATTAAAAGCGCTATCGATTTAAGCGGCTGGTATCGAAATGGTGTCGCGTCACAGAGAGGCGGTTAGCGCTCTGCACACAGAGGGTTATGTTTTTAATGCAAAATGTGTCGAATCGAAAACAAGCGAGAACAGTCCGTGTTGTGCCTCTTTTTTGATTTGCTAGTGAGGAGGGTGGGTACTTCGAGTTTTACGTGTTGTAAAATAAAAAAAACTTTGCCTACTTTCTTACTATGGATGACACAAAAATAGAAAAAAAAAAAATTATAGACAAAATGCAGGTCCGGCCCGCTGTATGAAAAGATTTGGGAAGATATTTGTAAAAAAATTAATACAAATTTCACAAATAAAAATACGAATGAAAAAAATTATCCAAGTAATCAATTATTTCTGTAATCAAATTTATTTTTAAAAAGAGTAGAACCAATAATAACCCTTCCTCGTATGGACTGAAATGCGCTCTTCAAGGTAGGCAACACAACAGTGATACCTTTAGTGTTGCCGTTGTCCAAAGGTGACGGTAACCATTTACCATAAGGTGGGTCGTTGGGGCTGCTTGCTGTCTTTTGGCATAAAAAAAAGAATGAATGGTTGGAAAGAATGCAAGTATTGGTGGACATCACTAAAATACAGTCAGACTCCAACCGCAAGGCACTCTGAATTAGACGTTTTAAATCGTACTATTGTCGTTCGGGTGTCCGACACAAATCGATTAAACTGAAAACGCCCAAAGTGAGAAAGAACGTTCAAAAGCACAGAAATAATGTTACCCCCAGGTACAAATGAACACGTTGGACCTGAGGCTGTCGTATCACGACATGCGCATGTTCGCTTCCATGCTGCAGTCGCTACCCGTTCAAGCGAGAGCTGCACTATCTGGTCGGTCTTCATATCATTTTAATAAAGTTATTTTATTTTTGACGTATTTTGCACTTTTAGTCCATAGTCTACCACATCTAAGCAATACAAATTATTATAATTTAAAAACATTTTATACTCTTTTTGATAATTTTGACGGCTGTGTCTTACAATAATGCTGTCTACTAAAGTGATTATAATTTCTGGTGAATGGCTCATGTGTTCCTGCAGCAAAAATTGTAAATGAAAATGGTAATGGGTGTGGGTAGGTAAGTCGGTGTTACGTCAAGAAGTGGACGAACCCGCGAACAGCGTATACATGCGAGCGCACGCGCACGCGCACGCGCACGCGCACGCGCACGCGCACGCGCACGCTCACGTTGCGGGGTGGATGTACCGCGCGCCGCGTCCCCCCTCCACCCCCCCGCCTGCACCGCCTCCTCAGAATAATACCATTTGGCCTATAAAAGCTGTACAGGTATCTCATTTCAAATACATTTTATTACTTTTCCTATTACTACGTCAAGCGGGCTTTAATATCAAAAGGGTTATTATACAATAGGGCAACATGTGAACGATGGTGAAGACTTGAATTAACTCGTCTCTCTGTGCATCCACTAATAACAATTGTAATTTGTAATGTATTCTAGATATATGTATGTTAGGTAAACCAGATCGAGTTTCTTGCTGGCTCTTCGCGATGTGTGGGTTGTTCAAATTTGTGGTAATTTTGACGTTTATAAGTAGCTTATTAGGACCTATAAGTATTTATATTTTTATTTTAGTTTTTAACTACAAACATCTTGTATAATTCACGTAGAATTTTCGTCAAACCTTATATCGAACAGTTGAGTAGCGAGTCAATAATAAAAACACAAGTATTAAATGTCAAAACGTTTCGAAAAAGCAGCCAGATCCTGTAAAAAAGTATGTAAGCTCCTAAAGCTATGTATAATGTGTTATCAGGTGAATGCAGACTGCATCACACTGTGTGTTATCGATGACTGTTTGGATTCTGATGTGCCGCTGCTGGATATCTCATTAAGCGAACTGCAAGTCGAACAGGTATGTAAGATTTTAATTTATAGTTTAAGCGAATCTTAAACTACAGTTGCACAATTACTATGTTCAGAAAGTATATGCTATAAATGTATTTTTAACATAAATCTATGTATAGTAAAATATACATCTACCAGGTTACCTATCAAAATGTGTCCGGTAGTATTGCTGATTTTATAATTTTTAATTTATTTTTGGAAAAAATATTTTTAGTTTTTTATATTTATGTAAAAAGTAGGTATTTAGCATATATTTGATGGAAGTGCCAATTCTACGGCCGGGTTTCGTACTATTATATTGATTACTAGCTGTACCCGCGGCTCCGTACGCTTTTTTTTAACCTAACTAAAGAATTATAAACTTGTGAGACTATGTACAATTATAGAAATGCTCTTGAAAAACAATTGAAAGTACGACACGCACACGACTTACAGTAGCATGTAATGTATAAAATAGATATATAAATACTAACAATGTGCCTAGTGAGGTTTACCATCAGCAACATATTTGGGATTTTAACCCACCATATAACTATCTTAGTGCTCACTTACACTGTGTAAGGAACTAATGAAACAATAACTTAAAATATCATCATAAAGATTTACATTTATATTACTTTCTCATTATAATGACGATTTTGTGTCTATACAATAGATAAACGCTTGTCTGTTCTGCAAGAAATTGTATTATGGACCTCTTTACGTAATACGTTTATGGTCTAATCTTCAAAGTTACTTGATAATTCTAATGTCGAATTGTAAACAATTAGTTGGTAATTATTTCTCTAATTAAATATATAGAATGAGTCGAAATCTTGCTATGCTAAATTTCATACAGACAAAGACGCGGGTAACAGCTAGTCTAAAATAGAATAACCTCAATTACTTTTTATAAGGTTCGCTGTCTACCAGTGAAAGTCCTCTGAAAAACGGTCTAAACTTTTAGAGAAAGTACTGTCGGCAAAGTCACGGTTAACAGCTAGTATAAACTAAAATTACCTAAATTACTTTTTATAAGATCAGCTATCTGCCAGTGAAAGTCTTGTGAAGATCATTCTAACCGTTTTGGAGATAATATTACGGGCGAAGCCACAGTTAATAGCTAGTATAAATAAAAATTGCTTGAATTACTTTATATAAGGTCAGCAATCTGACAATGAAAGTTTCGCGAAGATCAGTCTAACCGTTTTGGAGATATTATTGCAGGCAAAGCTACGGTTAACAGCTAGTCTAAATTAAAATAGGCTGAATTACTTTTTATGATGTCCACTATCTGCTGTTGTAAGTTTCATGAAAATTAGTCCAACCGTTTTGGAGATAACATTGTGGACGAAGCCGCGGTTAACACCTAGTCTAATTTAGAGTAGCCTATGTCACCAGCTGTAATTTCAACTATCTACCAGTGAAATTCCCGTCAAAATCGGTCCAGCCGTTTCGGAGATTACCCGGAACAAACAGACAGACAAACCGACAAAAATTTTAAAAATTGCATTTTTGTTATCAGAAGCGTGTCTACTCTCGTACCCAATCAGTGATTTTTTTTTATTTTGCTGTTACATACAGACACTTCATTTTTATTATATGTATAGAAAATGGAGTTAACACGGTTGGAGATTAGTGAAGTAGCTATTGTAATTTCAAAATAATAGATATGTTAAAAATTAAATGAATTTTATAAAAATTCCCTAATGTGCAGGATTTACGTAAGGCAGAGGAGTCGTTCGAGGACCCGATGCTGATGTCGACCCCCGCGAGCTCCATCGGGCTGTCCCCGGCGGGGGCGGAGGCGGAGGCCCGCAGAGTGGGTGCCGGCGGGGGCAGGCTCTCCGCGCTGCTCAGCGTCGACTACTATAACCGCACCCTGTCCGGGTGGGAGCCGGTCTTGGAACCCTGGAGGTGATTTATTATCTTATTTACTTTTACTTTTTTCTAGGCATTTACACACTTGTGTCACGGGAACAGCCAATTCTAACTGATTCTCGAAATTCATTCAATTTTATTGTTGAACTTTATCATTGCTACGAAAATTGTATGACAAAACGTGACTATATATAATCTAGATAATATTTTGATAGCAAAAGTATTCTCAAAATTAGGTCAGCAGCTCCAGATATTAGTCTGGGATAAACTACATACATTACGATTTGGTTTATATTTTATGGGTTGAAGTAGTATTCAGATTTGTAAACTCGGTCGCTACAACATCTGTTGAGTATCGCTGGAGCTATTGTTAAGTGCAGCTACCAAAAGACAGATGAACTGTAGCTAGCAGAAGGCTACCGTTGAACTGTAAGAGTGAGTGAGTGTTGCGGTGTCGTGTGGGGCCAGGTTCTCGTGGTGGTGGGAGCGGTGTGGGGGTGGGGGTGGGGGTGGTTCGCGCGTGCAGACGGAGCTGCAGGCACAGGAGACGCTGAGCGTGACGGTGACGCCGGCACTCTTCGACCTGTGGCGCCTCGTGCGCGACACTTGGACTAAGGACTATTACTCCCCCATCGACCCGCAGGTCGGTTGCATTATGTCTTTACTTTTTCCTTTAATAATATCGACGATTATAACTATTCTTATTATATTGTATATTCTTAAAATCACTTGAATTTGACTCGTTCTTAACTCTATATTTCACATCGAAAGATTAACATTTATTATCGTACTAGCTGACCCGTGCAACTTCGTTTGCACCAAATCAATTATTACCGGTTTCATTCGTACTTTTAAACACGAATATTCTTAATAACATCTACCGTTTCCAATTCTGAATGAAAACTATCCAGGAACTCAAATTTATTATACCCAGTTGGTATCTAAGAAATATTTTTTATAATAAACCTAAAATCCGTTACATATTAGGTACAGTTTCTTTTAGACATATTTTTCAACTTTATCGACATTTCATATGTGGTTGATGATTACGTATTTAAAAGTCATGTATCCATAGCTCAGTTATGATGTGCTAGACTTTATACTGATCGACGACGGGGGCGACGGCTCGGAACCCAATGATATATTTTTTAGCTAATCCGTCTACTATATATAGCACAAAGAAAAATTACCAAAATCCATTATTTTTATTTTTTCATTCCATCCAAATTTCGTTAACTACAAAATTTTCGTTCGTTATCCCGGAAAACCCCTTGCGTTTTATGGGATAAAGTATCCTAGACGTAATCTAGTAATATTAGTTATCACTGTGTCAAGTTTCGTCAAAATTGGTTCAGTATTATAAGAGTGATACGTGTTCACAGGGACCGACAGACAGACAGACATAAAAATTGTGGAGAATGTTTTTGGCTTCTATGTCGACCAAAAAGTTTACTCTAATTATAATTTGGAAAAAAAATGTACAGTTTTATTATATTATTGTTACGACTATGAGCTTCACCGTATGGTTTTTTAAAGTTACAGAACCTAGCCTTATATTGTTACTTTGGATTCAACAATCTCGATTATGCATTAGGACCTTTATAGTGTAAGATTCGGCTGGTCTAAGAGATTGGAGCTGAATACTTTTTAACTGTGGATAAAGCATTTGATCCTAGATATATAATGATATCTTGGGCTGGTATATAAGTAATTGTATTTTTTGACATGAGATATTATCATGAAAATAATATTGTCTTGACGTGGTGTTATGCAGACATCAGCAGGCAGTGGTGGGGGTGGTGGGGGTGGTGGGGCCGGTGCGGATCACTCGCCGAAGGGCAGTCCGACGGGACACCGGCGCCGCTCCCCGTTCGTGCCGTACGCGCTCCGGAACCACACCGGTCACAAGCTCTGGTTCACCACACTACTCACCACAGTTGAAGAGTTTGTATTATACTTTATCTTGCTATTTTGATTTTTTATTTTAAGTCCAAATGTAATTATCACTTCATGGAATAGAATAACATTGGGGGAGTACGAATAATGCTGGAATCAAATATTGATGTTCGAATAGCTCGCAATATTTGAATATTTTTAATATAAACGAGAATTTAAAAATTTTTTGATGGCGTAATTAATGAACTAGTGGGCGCCCAGTGGTCGACATTCGACCATAGTTAATTGATTTTTTGAAGTTTGAACTTTATTAGAGTTATTTTGTCATTTGCCATCATCTTTATTACATAATCATTAAAAAAATCTTTGTGTAAATGAAAATTAATTATAAATTGAAAACAAAAACCACGTGGTAAAGTTCAAATTTTAACCAAAAATAATTTTACGAAAATAAAGAAATTTATCGCAACCCATGACACTATTTTCAATTAATTTTACACGACACCATGGGGTGATAATGAATTAAATGTTCTCTGTTCATTATGAGAAGTAGTGGTATGCCCAGTATCATTGTTTGGAAAAGTAATGGATACACAATACAATCAAATGGTGAATCCAAGACAAAGACGTTTTTAATACTACCATTAGCTTTTGAAAATAAATTCTTTTTTGTTGATACATGAGGTTGAATTGCAACATTGTAACCGCGAAGGTCTAAGTCATGGATTACTTTTATGAACAAAATTCTTATTTTTATTATACAAAGTATTATTTGGCTCAGTTTTCTATTAATTCATCGTTTGAAGTGAGTTCACCATAAAAAAATAATAAACATTACAATAATATATATATTTTATATCATTGTTGAATGTAGGATGAAAAATTGTTAATGGGAACGTAAGAGCTAAAAAAATACTTTCAGTCGAGCATAGCAACCTCCTTCATAACCTCTTTTGAACTTCGTAATTATTATTGACGGCTGTCAAAATGTCTTTTATATTTACATGTTTGTATATGTTGTGTAAAATTCGAGTAGTAGTGTGAGTAGTGCATATTTTAATTAATTTAATGTACTTCTAACGCATTTTATATAAAATAAAAAGCTTTCTGCACTTCTCCACCATATAGACTTTAACTATGCCAAAATTTCAAGTTCACCCGTTGACGGGAAATAGGTTAAAAAGGGATAAAAAAATTTGCTTTACGTATTAATATATAGATCATTGTTGAATGTAGGATGAAAAGTTGTTAATGGGAACGTAAGAGCTAAAAAAATACTTACAGTCGAGCATAGCAACCTCCTTCATAACCTCTTTTGAACTTCGTAATTATTGACGGCT
>JACEII010000022.1:6476405-6520518 GCA_014332785.1 Antheraea mylitta
CTTCGTAATTATTGACGGCTGTCAAAATGTCTTTTATATTTACATGTGTGTATATTAAAAAGGGATACAAAAAATTTGCTTCATGTATTAATATATAGATAATTCGTATAGTTAGAATTATTAAAAGAGTTCAAATGTTTGATTCGAGTTTAGAATCGTATTATGTGGTTTGATTCACTGTCGAATAATTCGTTAATTGAAACATTCGCTCACTCCTGAATACAATATTTTGAAAAGGCGACCATTACTACTCTTCAGTGGTAATAGTAATAAATAATGTTGGGGTATGGGGCGTGGAGTATATGGTACATATGTTGCAATGTGTCAGGATACGCGAGCAGAGCTCGTGGTCGGGTCCGGACGACTCGTGGGTGGCGGTGCGCGCCGACGACACGGAGCCGTTCTCGTTCGGGTCGCGGCGGGGGCGGGGGCGGGGGCGCGGGCGGGGCCGGGGGCGGGGGGGCACGGCCACGCTGCACCAGCTCGTACTGCGCCTGGACGGCTGGACCCCACCAGACCCTGTCTGCGTCGACAGGGTCGGGGTATTCTTCAGGAACATCACGCACACGGTCATTATTTTAACACATTACCTTTATAATTTTCATTCAATTCTACAATCGAAATCAATATACGAATTTATCTCTATAAGAAAATAATTCTGAAAATAATGAACCCTGATGTAATACCTTGTATAAATTAAACAGTGGTTCTTTTTACAGTTTGTTCATATTATATTCTTATAATGGTGTTTGTGTAATAAATATTCATTACATTTGCGAAATCATTAGAAATAATACTAGATTTATAGTTTTGTAGGTAACTCTGTGGAATGCTAATCAAAGCTCATTTTTTAGAAATCTGGTGCGGAGGCGCGAATAGTGTTCGAAGTGTCCTTAGAGGGTTCAGCTCGTAAACTGGTGACGGTTCGCTCGGCGCTTCAGCTTGTTAACAAGCTACCACATCCCGTAGAAGTCGGACTAGATCAAGGACCTTTAGGTGGTGAGTCGTTATTTAAAATATTTTCAATATTGCGACGTAATATATTGTACTTGCAGGAATTGCAAATCCTGATATGCTATCTATAAAAATAGCCACTCTCGTGAAAATAATTGAGAACAACAATCAATACCGTTGGTATCTGGAAAATGCACAGAGTAAACATAAACTATATGTATATTATGTATGACATTATTACTAAATGCTTTAGGTACCGCATTTGACAAAAGGTTTTTTTGCAATGGTACTTAGATAATGAATAATATTAAAATGTAATAATGTAATTGGTTAGCGCGTGAGTGCGTCGCGTTGCGTGCGGCGTGCGTCGCGCTGCAGCGTGCGCGTGCGCAGCGCCGCGTCGTGCGCTCGCTCCCTCTCTACTCGTTATTTGTCAATTGCGGTACCAATTTTTACGTCACTAGTAGTTGTGGTAGACTGATGTTTCATTGTAAAATAACTTTGTTTCATTTTTCATATATAAATTTGTTGTTTATTATAAAATAGTATGTTCAAGAATATTGTATCAGGATATATGATTAGTATTTCGTTAGGTGTATGATGATTATTTTATAATATTGTGGTTAAATAAAATTTGTTATTATTCTGTGTAAACATTATTTGTAGTATTCATTATTAAGTAAATATTGCTTAATTGATTGAGAAGTTACATAAGTCCTGGTGTGGAACCTATATTTAGTTAGGAATATAAATAATGGAATTAATATGGGTGATCCTACTCGTCAGGGAACCAACCTGTAAGGACGTATATTGATAATGCGAAATATAAACCCAGCTAGAATACGTGGATAACTTTTATCTCAATGAGTAGCCCTTCGTGTAATGCTGCATTTTTTATTTAGTTTTTTGAAGTAATTTCGCGATGTACCTACTATCTTAAGGAAGTTGTGATAACGTAAGTATAAATTAAGGTTCTTAGACAGACGTCTTGAGTGAAAAGATTGCCGGTTCTCACAATAAAAAATGTATTAATTCGCTGTTATAATATTTAATTATAAAGCAATCATTTTAGTCACGCGGCCGCAACAAATAATTTCTGGGGCTTTTTATTGAGCTGAATTTTGTAATCAAACACGTAAATCTAAATTGGTGATATTTTTATTTAGATTTAATCTTTGATACGGAGTCAATGAAGTAATAGAGTTTGCAGGCATGCTTTGAAATAAATGATACAACACAAAATGTAGTATTAAATCCTGCAGGAATATGCATTGTTTGGTTTATGAAGAGAGTGACATAAAGCTGTGATTGAGTTACAAAAAATATAGTATACTACGTAAATATTGGTTCACAGGACAGTGGAGTAGAAGCAGCATGCGCACTGCACAGGTCTGTGGGGGCGGGTCCTGGGCGGCGCCGCTCTGCGCTGCACCCGGCGCGCTCTGGACGCGGCCGGTACCGCGCGCGGGGGGTGCGCCCCCCGGCCCCGCGGCCCCCGGCCCCCTGCCCCCCACGCCCATAGACTGGCGCGCCGCGCCCGCCGAGCGCACGCTCTTGCACTACGAGTGTCGCGCTCCGCCCTCACACCTATACAGGTCTATACTTAACTATACACATTCCAGACATGAATTATAATTCATCAATTGTCGCTCATTTTACTATTTTATGTAGTATGTAACAATCTCACAATAAAGAAATTCTGACTCATGTACAACTCTCTCCCTTTCACACATTTTGCTTGTAATATAATGTTTACTTGTTCACATATCGTAATAACATCGACGGATGTTATCGTTGTCAATAATAATAAAAATCGACAATTAATGATTAACTATAAAAATAATTTGTTATGTATTCTTTAGGAATGATGCATTACGCTATTCGTTATCTTAATAATGACCGTATATATATATATATATATTGGTTTTAATACTTTACAGGTTCTGTTGCGTGATAGTTCGTGAGAGGTTCCCGCCGGATCGCGGACCTCCTGTAGCGGGCCACACTCTCACACTGGTGCCAGAACTCCGGCTTGAGAATCTTCTGCCCCTCGAGTTACAGTATCGAGCTGGAAACAACGAGGGCAGTATTACGGTTTCCGGGAACGTCAGCCCCGGGGATACCGTACCCTTCCACCAGGTATATTAAGTATATATGTCGGTGGTAGTTTTCACGTTCATAAGCACATTATTAAGTCCTAAATTGAATTGATTTTGATATGTGCCCAGGTGAATGTCGAAGAGGGCGTGGAGTTAAGTGTGAAGTTGGAAGGTTTCGGTTGGTCGACACCACTGTGCGTGGGAGGAGGCGCGGGGGGTGCGGGGGTCGGGGGCGGAGGCTCCTCATTCAGTGCGCGGTTGAAGCTCCGAGATTCGAAAGGACGACGGCTCTATCTCAACGCTAAGGTCGCAATGAATAAGACTGATGGAATGAAGGTACGGCATCTTTTAATAGAGTAATAAATCATCTTTTGCATTTGAGCCCGCCTAATATGGCTCACAATATTTATTATAATTCTCTGTGTTTTTAATAGCGAGAAGTCACCAGTAATACATGTGACAGAAGAATGCTTGTTTAACTCAAGTGTCTTACTTACAAGATCATCGTAAGATTTGTATGTATGGTAGCGAAACATGGGCTGTAAATAAACAGAACATCCACACAATTCAAGTTGCTGAAATGAAAATAAATATATGGAAAAGTGTAAAATATCCGAATATGACCTCGAGGACAGCAAAATAGAAAAGAAAAGCAAGGAAGGCTGAACCCCACCACCGTGTAGGACAAATAGGCAGGGAGAGAGAGCGTTGAAGAAGTCGGGTAGTATAAGACGAGTGTTGGTGCAGGTGGCGGTGTCCGCGGCGTACTGGCTGGTGAACCGCACGGGGCTGCCGCTCGTGTTCCGCGCGGAGGGAGCCGCGCAGGAGGCGGCGGGGCAGTTCGCGGAGCACGAGGTGGCGCGCATGGTGGCGCCGCTGCTCTTCTCTTTCGCGGAGGCGGACGGCGGCCCCACCGTCTCCGCCAGGCTCGGACATGGTATCTCCGCTAATCCAGAGGTATTTACTAGGTCCATCTAGGGGAGAATGTGCGTTAATCCGGAGGATATGTCAGGAAGTGTTTGCGTGCGCAGTGGTGCTCCCCGTTCGGGCTGGGCCCCGGCGTGGCGGTGAAGCGGCTCTCGAGCCGGGGCGGTGCGGAGGTGGGCGGAGGGGGCGGCGGGGGCGGCGGGGAGCGCGTGTTCGCGGTGGGTGTGAGCGCGCGAGCGGGTCGCGGCCGCTACCGCCACACGAACATCGTGACGCTGGCGCCGCGCTACCAGCTCCACAACAATACCTCGCACACGATACAGTTTGCGCAGAAGTGCACCGCCACCACACTAGTACGTCATATATTTTAATCGTCTCCGTGCTTGCTCTGGGCAGTAAACGAGTATTATTTATATGTATAGACATGTTTGTTTTGTTTCCTGAACAGAACGACCCGGGTGCGGTGGCGACGCACGTCTCCGCGGTATCGGGATGCTACCTGCCCTGGCACTGGCCGCGCTGGGACCGCGACCACCTGCTCTGCGTGCGAGTGCTGCCTCCGGACACCGCCACCACCGCCACCACCGCCACCACCGCCACCACCGCGTGGTCCGGCGGGTTCTTCATCGACAAGCCGCGCACACTACATCTCGCCTGCAGGTCACTTGCATCTTTTCAAGTATTACCTAAGCACTGATAAAAGGGACAGGGCTCTTTTTTTGATGGTGATTGCATCAGCAATATTGATTTATGTAACAGATATAACAACATCTATATAAATGTTTACATAATCATGAAGTGAGAAGGATAAGAACATTTCTTATATTTGCAGAGCAGAGTGAAGATGCGGTCAAAATTACAAAAAAATCTGATAATTGAAAATATTTGAACGGCCTTATACATCATAAGGCGTCTTTACAGTGAAGATTACAGGGAAATGTAAGCAAACTGTGGATTATTATTCCAGGGAGAGTAGTGGGCGGTACCAGATGGTGCGTGCAGAGGTGGCCGTTCAGGGCGCCACGCTATTCGTGGTGTTGACGGATGCCGAGGGTTCCCCTCCGCCGCTGCGTATCGACAACTACTCGCCTGTCTCCATTATGTTCCACCAGGTTATTCAAGTCATTTGGATTTATTATACTCCTTGTATGTTCTTAGGCATATTTGATGTAAAATTATAATACGTTTCACATAACTTCGGTAGAAAACTTACATTCTCACATATTCGTAGTTTTAAAGGTCGCACAGTTTAGTGTATTAAAGTGATGTATAGTAGTGAATAGCAACAGGGGTATTTACCTCTATACTGATATTATAAAGAGGTAAAGTTTTTGACGTCGTGACGTTGTAGGGGGTAATCTCAGGAACTACTGGTCCGATTTGAAAAAATTCTTCAATGTCATATGGCTTATTCATCGAGGATAATTATATCATTATACAAAGACCAATAGGAGCGGAGCATCAATGCATAATGTTTAAAAGTCATGTCCTTCTTTTCTATTGAGAGCTTCCGTTACGTGTTAGCGTTAGCCCAAATTGACTATCCTACGCGAAAGAAGTCGCGGGTAGAGGTTAGTATATATATATTACAGAAACGGTTAGTATGAGTCAGTTACAATATGGGATTACCCAAATCACGGAAAGAAGAAATTTCAGAAAATTAATGGTTTGATCTTGCTTTCTTATAGTAGTTTAATATATCCTTGATAATTTAATGTATGCTCACAAAAATGAACATAAATGACTTTTATTGATTATTTTATGTGACAAGAAATTTATATTTGCGCTTTGTGTGTGCGAGCATTAAATAAATTTGTTGTGATGGAGGTGGTGAGGTGGTGGTGGTGGTGTCGCAGGCGGGGTGCGCGGAGGAGCTGGCGGTGGGCGCTCACGCGCGGGCGGTGTGGGCGCTGCCGGAGCCGGAGGGCGCGGCGGCGGTGTCGCTGCGGGCGCCGGGGGGGCCGCGCACCGCACTCGCGCTCGACGTGCTGCCGGCCGCGCACCGCCTGCTCTACCAGAACTTCATCTACGTCGCCTTCCCGCCTCACGACATCGCGTGAGATCGACCTTACTCAATTATATATGTAGCGCCAACTCACTCACTTTATTTTACATGGGAAAATACATCTCCTTCATTCATTATGGGACGTTAGAACGAGTAATCCTTCATTCGTTACGTCCGTGTCTTCAACATTTTCATAACATTTTAAATAGTTATGTCACATAATAAATAATAATATAACCGATAAAAAATGCCAAATAAAATTGAATATTAAAGTAACAGTGTATTTAAGTGAAACTGTAGTCCGTTTGATTTCAATATAAACAAACAATACACTATTTATGTAAAATGTTAGTTTATAGAGGCATTTGTTGGAAGGTGTAATGTAAAAAACTTTTTAACAAAAAATTAAACCGCCGAAAAAACTGAAAAGCAAAAAATAATAAACCTTTTACTTTATTCATCTTAATAACTAAGTTCTTAAACTAATGTAAGTATACCTAAGAAATTTTAAGTCGGCGCCAATCAAGCAAATTAATTAATTACGTAAAACGTGATGCGCGGCGGCGGCGCAGCGTGACACACCCCTTGCATGCCGAACGCTTACGAAGCAACCCGAACGGGCACACACGTTACCGCTGGAGATCTCACATTGTGTTTTTAATTTGATTTGTTTTTTTTTTGTGAATTTAAGTAATCTAATGATCTTTGTTCATTGGTTGTTTGGCGCCGACTCAAAATTTCTTAGGTATACTTACATTAGTTTATGAACTTAGTTATTAAGATGAATAAAGTAAAAGGTTTATTATTTTTTGCTTTTCAGTTTTTTCGGCGGTTTAATTTTTTGTTAAAAAGTTTTTATTTTATAATTTTGTGTGGCTATGATCTTACTAAATACTACAAGCTTAATTTATTTGTAATACACAACTCAGAAGCTGAATTATAAATCATGCCCGGTTTTCTTACCCTTGGAGTTGCTATTTTCATGTTTACATGTATATAGGATCAACTTCTGGGTATACTCTTTCAAATCAAAAGATAATAATTTAATTCGGACTATTCTGTCTAAAGGTATGCGCGGTCATAGACATAATCAGTGCGTGAATAATCAATCATTGTCGATTTTCATACTATTAGGGTTGAAATTTTTTTCCCAAATTTAAATGGGACCAACTTCGGAGTATACCCTTTCCAATAAAAAAAGAATTATTAAAATCGGACTATACTGTAAAAAGTTTTGCGTGATCATACATAAAAAAAAAATATACGCGACGAATTGAGAACCTCCTCCGTTTTTTTCGTCGGTTAAAAATGGTTGTGGTGTACAGAAACACGAGTATCGCGGAAGCGGGTAGCAACCGGTCCGGAAGCGGCGCCGCGGACGATGTGCTCGTCATGGAGGTGCCGCTCGGCTCCACGCGCGTCGTACTCGCGCGCAAGCGATACGGAGACAGGTCACTACTATACACCTACTTTGACTAACATATGTATACTTAATTTTATTCGATATCAACTATACTTAGATAAAATAATGTTGTTAAGTACTAAGTATTGGCACATCTACAGCAAATAATAAATACCTCGGGGATTATTTACAACCCTGTTAAAATGTAATATTGATGTTTTTGAAATCCTTAGTAGGAAATATTATAATTATTCTTAGTGGTATATAAATACATAATTGTAGATGTTATATAAAGTTGAGTATAGATATGATTGTGTGTTGTTTGCACCAGGGCCCAGCTGTGGCGGCGCGGACCCAACGAGCAGCTGATCCACGAGGGCAGCTCCCCGCCGCAGCCGACGGACGCGCTACTGTCGGAGGAGGCGCCGCTGTCGCCGCACGCCATGGTCTGTGGTCGAGGAGTCGGTGTGCGGTGTGCGGTGTGTGATGTGCGGTGTGTGACGTGTGTGACGCGACGCTCGCGGCCGACAGGTGCTGGACATAGAGGAGGCGGCGCCGCGGCCGGGGCTGTGCGCGGCGCTGGTGGTGCGGCGGGCGGACGCGCGACGCGGCTCGACGCAGGCGTGGCGGCTGCTGCCGGAGGGCGTGATGGCGTGCGCGCACTCCAACCTCGCCGTGCAGCCGCTCCCCACCCGCCTCGCCTCCTACCGCCGCCCTCCGCTACTGCCAGGTCTACTCACCTTCACTATGCAATAACTTTCATATCACACATTCTGCCTTCAGAGCGGTTGAGAGCGACACCAAAAAACTGGAAAAAAAACCACCACTTCTTGTTCTAGTTCAGCCGTATACGAACTACACATATCGTCGCACACATTATCCTTTATCATTAACTAGCAGCTCCGCACGCGTTTCTTAATACATATAATCTATTATGAAGGGTCTGTATGTAATATCAAAATAAAAAAAAATGATTGCGTATGAAATTATACACGCTTCTAATAGCAAAAATGCAAATACGGTTGGGCCGATTTTGACGAGAGTTTCACTGGCAGATAGCTGAAATTACAACGGGTGACATAGACTATTCTAAATTAGACTAAGTGTTAACCAACCTCGGCTTTGTAATGCTATCTCCAAAACAGATGGACCTATTTTCACGAAACTTTCAGCAACAGAACAGATATTATATATATATATATATATATATATAGATAACAAGTAATCTAGTGAATTTAAATTTAAACTACCTGTTAACCGTGGCTTCGCCCACAGTATTATCACTAAAACGATTAAACCGATCTTCAAGAAAGTTTCATTGCCAGATAGCAGCTGACTTTATGAAAAGTAATGTTAGTTTATACTAGCTGTTAACGGTGGCTCCGCCTTTGTTTTATTAACATAGGGAAATCCCTTACGGATACCCACCCTGTCGGGGGAGAGAGTGAGTTATGTCAGACTTGCACGGACAAAAACCCCACGGTGTACCCTCCGCCGCATGTTAGGGGCGGCCAGGGACCGATCTGGCTCTCTCCTGAGAAACCGCCCCTGCGGCAGCCTGGCAAGTTGGTCGCCAGGCGTCGTCCTAATATAGAGAAGCAACTGGGTACACAGCCAGTCGCCTCTCCTCGTCAGCCTCACCAGTGCAATGAGGAGATGGGCCCCCGACCCATCCCCTCTGGTTCAGCTACGGTAATGGGAAGAGGAGGCGAGTGTTCTGCCTTCCCCCTCCTTCTGCCGGCCCGTCTTTGGCGGAGAACGCCGCTCTAAGGGTCTACCTCGCGGGCCCTGTCTTCCGACGGAGGCTTCGCCTGCTTTACTATATCTAAAACGGTTTGACAGATCTTCACGAAACTTTCATTGGCAAACAGCTTATAAAAAGTAATTCAAGCAATATTAGTTTATACTAGCTGTTAACCGTGGCTTCGCCGGTAGTACTAGCGGTTAGATCGACTTTCACGGGACTTTCACTGGTAGACAGCGACTCTTATAAAAAGTAATTGGGTTATTCTACTTTAGACTAGCTGTTACTTGCGAATTACTCATTCTTTATTTTTAATTACGAGACATAAATATCAACTTACTGATTACAATTTGTCATTTTAGTTATTATTAACTTTGAAGATAGACGAGTTCTTCTTAATAAGATCTTAGACCATAAGAGTATTTCGTAAAGAGTTCTATAACACAATTTCTTGCGGAATAGACACGCGTTTATTTTTTTATTGTAGCAAAGCAAAATTATTGCACTATGCCTGCTGGTCAACACAGCGCAATTCGAAAATAATAGCGACCACCGATTGACACACTATCCATCGCCGGTCTCCACTATCATGCCGGCCTGCAAAAAGCTGGATATGCACAGGCTGATCCCGAAACGCGACCCGTAGAAGCGAATCACTATGACGGGCTTTTTCGCCATATACATGGTGGTTGCGAACCAGTCGGGTTGTAAAACCCTACCACCCCGCTTTCGCCATTGCCTCGTTCGTTGATCAGCAGGGTGCACCACGTGCAGGTGAGGTTGGCTTGGGTGTCTCAAGTCTTATGATGTTATTTGACACCCCTTACACCCCAATCTTTTTATATTCACAATATATTACTTACAATGGAAACGTACATTAAATATAATGTAAATGTAAATCTTTATAATAATATTCTAAGTAATTGTTTCATTAGTTATACAGTGTAAGTGAGCACTGAGGTAGTTATGTGGTGGGGTAAGGTTCTAAATATGCTGCTGATGATAAACGTTATTTGGCACATTGTTAGTATTTACGAATATATATCTAATGTACACATTACATATCACTATAAGCGGCGTGCGTTTCCTACTTACAATTGTTTTTAAAGAGCATTTTTATAATTGTACAGTCTCACAATGTTATAATTCTTTAATACAATTTAAAATAATGCGTGCGGGGTTGCGGGTACAGCTAGTAATGAATATATTTCAAACGTCTACCCTAAATCGAAAGAAATTTCGTTTCGATTGGGGGTTCATGGATATCTCACACCTTTTTTTATACCTGAAAATCTCATACGGACACACCACCTTCCCAAAGAACAGAGTGGGTAATATGAGATTCTTATTCATTAATATCCTACCGTGTACAAAATTAAAACCGGGACGATAAGCGATAGCGTTTGTAGTCCATGTGACATTGGCGGCCGGCCGCGCCTCTTGCCGTGCCCAACCTATATTATAGAGAAATAGTGTGGTCGACCCCTTACTATCTCCCAGAGGGTCGAACCAGTGCAATGGAGAGGAGAGTCCGCGACTCCAATGAAGTGTATGTGGCCAGGTTGCCGCGTGGTGCTGGGGCTGGCTCGCGAGGCGCAGCACCCGGTGGAGTGGCACACGCTGCGCCCGGGCTCCGGCCGCCTCGACCTCACGCTGAGGGCGGACGGACCCACTCGCACCATCACCGTCTGCGATCACTACCATCCGGTTACTAACCCCTATCCGTTGATCACGGTTAAAACGACAAACGCGATTTAAATACAATTCCATTATTTAAAATTTACGTAATATTAATTTTGTGTATAACGATGCGAGCCAAACTCTTTTTTAAAGTGTAGACTGTTAACTATAATTATTCAGAAATTTATTCGATTTATAGCATTAAAATTGCGTTTTTAATTTCAACTTAATAAATAATAAATCAATAGTATGTAAAATATCCAAGTATAAATTTGAATTTGCATATTACAGTACGAGATACATAGTAAATACAACATATTGGCGTTTCACTTTACCACTACTCAGTGGCAGCGTGTTGGCTGTAATGCTCTCGCTGCGATACACGGATGAAAGTATTTCAGACGATGGGAAAAAAACCTTTTTATGTGTGGTATGTATCAGGAATCCGGTTGGCTGGAGGTGGGGGAGGTGGGGGAGGAGGAGGAGGAGGAGGAGCGCGGTGTGGGCGGTGAGGCGGGTGGGTGCGAGTGGGAGGCGGGGGTGCGCGTGGCGACGGTGTCGGTGTCGGTGGTGTCGCGCGCGCCCGCCGAGGAGCTCGTGCACGCCGTGTTCGCCGCGGTGTCGGTGCGCGCCTCGCTCGGGGCGAGGTCGCGCGCGCTCTCGCTCGCTCTCTCCGTGCACAACATGCAGTGGGACAACCAGGTACACCGCCCTCCGGTCTCGAGACGACGCTTTAGACTGGCCATAGCTGATCGCGTCTCGTACACAGCTGGTGAACACGCCCAGCCCGGTGCTGGCGTACTGCGTGCCGGAGCGCGGGGCGGGGACGGGGCCGGGGGCGCTGCACGCGGCGCTGGAGCTGCAGAGGGCTCCGGCGGCGTACAACGCGTACTACTTCAAGCATCTCGTCGTAGCGCTGAGGCCGATCGCCGTCAGACTCGAAGAGAGGTCGTATCATCTATATACTCGACCTAATTTCTAGCAACGGTATAGGAATTAAGAACGGCAATTCTTTCGGAAATAATCGATTTCTATATAAATTCGAATTGTAGTCTGTGGAATCGATTCATGAAAAAATTTAAGACCGTAAGATAAATTATTAAAAAAATCGATCTCTCATTTTACATTGTGTTCGTTATCTCCGGTTTTCATATAAAATAGAAAACAGGTAAACAGTTATTGTAATGTGAAGGGTTTCGAAAGTCGAATAGGATAGATAGTTGTGCGTGCTCCAGGCTGATCCTGAAGCTGTGGTCGTGGGCTGTGGAGGAGGAGGAGGAGAGCGCGCAGGAGCAGGTGGACGAGGCGGACTACGAGACGCGACGCATGCTGGAGGAGCTGACGGCGCTGCACGCCACCAGATACTACATAGCACTCATCAAGATCATGCCCAGCCAGGTCCGTCCCCTCATATTCATGTACTTCACTTGTTAATACGTTCCGTGCCCTAGATCTTTAGGCTAAATGTATCACCAGTGATACATGTTATACTTGGTTTTTATGTCACGTGTACATCTGGTTGTACACGTTAGACTTGATGTTTAGGCCACGTGTACTAGGTAGTACATGATTGGGTAACTATTAAAAACGAAAAAAATTGCTTATGTTATGTATAATGTTCTAACATGATATTGTATGATAATACGTGTTGTAGTCCGATGAAGCTGTGAAAACCTGTCATGCAAATAGCGTGGACAGTTCGAAAAAAAAAATGTTAATACATCTATTTTTGTCAAAATATCATCATGGCCTAAAGAATATGTCAAGCAAAATTATCTTTGCATTTAACATGTTAACTAATATAAAATCATGTTTAGCTTTAAAAAAGTAAACCACAATCCATTATGTTTATGGCAGTTGTAAACCCATCATACATGAGTTTGTTACTAATACAAATAAGCAGCTTACATACTAACCTCTAAAATCGACATCCTCTGCCTAGGAGTTCATATTTTTAAATGTTAGAAGGTATTAATTGTATGTAAAAAAAAAAACAATGTTTTATTTATAATATAGTTAATGACATGAATTTGTAGAAGAGAGACGATTGATGACGATTAATAAAAAAGGTCACTAAACAAAAGTTTAATCTCATGTGACTTTCTACATTACTAGTAAAACTAGGCATGTAGTATCACGCACTTAGTTTGTTGGGTTTTGGTACTATGAGGATGAGATATTCCTTTTCATTTTCAATGCCATCAGAAAAACAGGTTTATTCTGAGAAAAAAATCTTTTTAGAAAATATTTAATTTCAATGAGTAATTAGGCAAAATACAGCTTGATCCGTAAATCCTAGATTTGGAGAATAGATATATACAACCTATACAGGCGTTTTTTACAGCGTGACACGCTTAAGCTATATTCGCTTATAACGCTTGTACTGACTATACTGTTTGTTCCACTGCGCTCAGCTTGCGACAGGCAGAAAGGTTAGATGAGTTCTGAACATTTCTCAAAAAATTATTTCCCCTCCACTGTCATGCAGATTCTTTGGTTCATATCATTGTATTGCTCACATATATTTAATATATCATTGATTATTTTTGTAACGGCAATATTGAGTTGAGTTGGAATTTTGGAGTAAAATAATAGATGATGCTGTTGCTGTATGTGTGCAAATATAACTGTATTTTTGTAAAGTCTATTAGAATTTCGAATTGAACATATTTTACATTACTATAGAAGGTGTTGATATAAAATTGAATTAATGCCCAGATATTAAAACGTCCAAACTCTATTTTTTTATTTTCTTAACACTATTCAAAAGGATTTCACGAATACAGAATCAGCATGAATTTGTCGCTATTGAATTTATAGAGAGTTGTCTATTTATTTTAATTTTCGTTATTTACGTTAATCATTACAATAAAGGAAACGAATTGCCACTTGCGTTTTTGCTGTTAATGCCATATTTAAAGTTAATATAGCATTAAATGAAAGCAATGTCTTGTTCGATGTCGCTTTTCATTCATAACAAAGCTTTGTATTGAATTAGCTAATTTGAACGCTATCTGCTATAGTATGTTGGTAAATATATTTGTAGGAAAATATGTATGTGTTTGTTAACAGATCCGGCTGTCGATGTGCACGGCGAACAAGTTGGAGAGCTCGCTGCGGAAGCTGAAGAAGCGGTTGGGGCTGACGCTGATCAAGTTCGAGGACGCGGCCGTCGAGCTCGAGCCGTTCGTTCGCGCGCACGTCTTCGACACGGCCTCCTACCTCGCGCGACAGATGTTGGCACATTTCAAGGACGTTAGTTACATTTCTCAATATACCTATTGTAAGGGTCAAACCTATCTATCTCAGTTGCGTTTGTACGTCGACTCGGTCTTCTATTATAATTTGTTTAAATTCGAAGCAGTGTGTCATACAATGCATTTCTCTATTATAATTAAATTCACATCTATATCCATATAGATATATTAATACGTGAAGCAAAATCTTTGTACCCCTTTTTAACCTATTTCCCGGGAGAACTTGAAATTTGGCATAGTTAAAGTTTATATGGCGGAGAAGTGCAGAAAGCTGTTTATTCTATAAAAAATGCATTAGAAGTACATTAATTAAAATATGCACAACTCGCACTACTGTTTGAATTTGACACAACATATACACACATGTAAATAAAAAAGACATTTTGACAGCCGTCAATAACGACTTCCAAAAAGATTGTGAAGAAGGTTACTATGCTCGACTATATGTATTTTTTAACTCTTACGTTCCAATTACCATGTTTCATCCTACATTTAACAATGATATTATAACATATAACTATTATCGTATTGTTTATTACTTTTTATCGTGAACTCTCTTCAGATGATGATTTAATAAAAAAAATGTCCCAAATAATACTTTGTTAATCAAAATAAGAATTTTGTTCATAAAAGTAATCCATGACTTAGACCTCCGCGGTTACAATGTTGCAATTCAACCTCATGTATCAACAAAAAATAATTTATTTTCAAAAACTAATAGCAGTATTAAAAACATCTTTGTCGTGGATTCACCATTTGATTGTATTGTGCATCCATTAATTTTCCAAACGATGATACTGAGCATATCACTATTTCTCATAATGAACAGACTACATTTAATTCAATATCACCCAGAAATACCACCCCATGGTGTCGTGTAAAATTAATTGAAAATTGTGTCATGGGTTGCGATCAATTTCTTTATTTTCGTAAAGTTATGTTTGCTTATAATTTGAGAGCTTTACCACGTGGTTTTTGTTTCGAAATTATAATTAATTTCAGTTTTCATTTTCACATAGATTTTTTTTTGTTTATATAATTAAAGATCATGGCAAATGGCAAATAACTGAGTAGCCATGATGAAAACCTTTGATTATAGAAGACCCTTTGACAAAAGAACTCTAAAAGTTTAAACTTTACAAAATCAATTTACTAGGGTCGAATGTCGACCACTGGGCGCCCACTAGTCCATATAGATGTCCTGTACAGCTATAACAAATGTATGTTAGTAGAGAAAGTAAGATGTCGAATATAAGAACGTAGAATATGTTGAGGGATGCACAGATAAGTTAATGGTGAACTTACAGGAGCTGAAGTGGCAAGCTGCGAATATCTTGGGGTCTGTGGATTTCTTGGGCAACCCGCTGGGGTTCGTGGCGGACGTGTCGGAGGGCGTGACGGGGTTGCTGCTGGAGGGTAACGTGGGCGCGCTGCTCAAGAACGTCACTCACGGCATCTCCAACTCCGCCGCCAAGGTGACAGGTGCGTCACGCTATAGCATTATACATAACATTATACACTTTATTCATGTTATCCAAAATCAAAGTCCAAAATACTTTATTCAATTTAGGCCTTAAAAAGGCACTTATGAACGTCAGAACTACCACCGGTTCGGAAAACAACCCAGTCATCAAGAAGAACTGGCAAGAAACTCAATCAGGTACATTCTTTTAATATATACATTTCCAATACATAATACAATCGCTTTTAGTGGATGCACAGAGAGGAGTCCATTTCAGACGTCACCACTGTTCATATATCGATCCACTCTATAAATATCCTTTTGACACCAAAACCCGCATGATGATGCGCTTAAATTTACACTCCGGCAAATCGCGGCAAATCCTATATCATATACTAGCTGATCCGTACAACTTCGTCTGCACCAAATTGGTTATCACTGGTTTCAATTGTATTTTTAAACGTGAAAAAACTGAATAAAACTGATTCCCGATTGCAGCCACAACTACAGTTTCCAATTGTGAATCCAAACTATTCACGGACGCACTCAAACATTTACCTAGATTGTGTGTTTTTTTTTTTCAAATAAGCCTAGAACCCGTTCGTAGCATCATCTACCAGGATCAATTAAGATAAAAACTAACGTACATAAAACTAAATAAACATAGCTACCACTTACTTTATTATAACTATCTTCAACTTGTATTAAAACCATTTATACTCCTTTGTAATGAAAAAAAAAATGAACACCGTGTCGAAGCGTCAACTGTCACTTGCGTGTAACTAGTTTCTAAAAGTTAGAAACTGTTTCGAAATCGAGTTTTAAACATATTTCCAATATATTTTTATAAATAATCTCTGTACCACTCATAATATAGTACCTTTTGGTAATTTGTCTATGTTAATATATTTCTATTGTAGATTATTCTACGTTGTTACACTGAATATTTGGCATTAAATTTATAACGTGTATTTGTCACACGTGATATTGGTGAAATTACCTACATAGACAGGCCATACCGGAAAGAATCAATCAAGCCAGTTTTATATATTATATTCATCCGAACAACGTGCGGGCTACCTGGCTGCCGGTAAACGTTGCGTTTATTTGTGCATATCGTACCTTTACAGACAAAAATATTGATTTTTATTTCATTTTAGGATGTTTTCTTTTCAGTAACTTTGAAACGTTATTAAAATGGAATTATTATTGAAAGACATTTTTGTTATTGACAATAATGTGCTTGATGCTATTTTTTGGAAATAAATAAAAGTAATCTTAAACCATGTTGGAATAGCAGTAATTTTATCATTATTATATTTAGATATAAATAAGTACAAATTTCATCTTTCCGACTAATTTGATTATTTACTCAATATTTAAACCGATTTATTGCTATAAAAATATTGTGTATAGAATAACATAGCTATAGTTATCGACGCATATATTTAAGATGGCGTTAGTCCCAAGTCATACGTTTACGTTTATCGTTGTTCATTGTATATGGTGAAATCTCAATATCTATAATCTTTAATAAAATGAATTTTGTTATTTGCTATGGAAAAAAATAATTGGTTTGAAATTAATTATTTTTATTTATAAAATATATCAGTGGGTGTATGATTGTTTATATAAAAATTTGTCTGACTGTGATAAATTCGTTTTTAATTGCGTTTAAAAGTTACTAATAAATCTTAAACTTAAAATCAAAATTAATTAAATCAAAATGCGCATTAAAAATACAATGTTAACCGGCCACCAGGTGTTCTAAATTCTGTCTATTGATATATTGATAATTAGTGTAGGTGGTAATCACGCTGAAGCTATTACTGGTTTTAGCATGAATGGGTCAGCTCGTTCGGGCTAATAACACCCTCTCACAGAAAACCGACGTGAAATAATAGTGCTTGCATTGTAGTGTTTCCTTCGGTCATTGATAGCGCCGGAGGCCCACCTCTCTTCCCTTTTCCTCCTTTCCCTTTCCTTACTCTCCCACTCCCCCATATACAGGTTGGCAACGCACTTGCGACACCCCTGGTGTTGCTAGTGTCTATAGACGGTGGTGACCCATCTGTTCGTTTGCCTCTTATGATACCACATAATATATATTAAAGAACCAGCTATTCTAAAATTCTTGTCATCCTGACATTGTCCGCTCTCGTACTAAGGTGTCGCAAAAAAGTCTAGTTACGTTAACTACAATTTTTTTGTTTTTCGTTATCCTAGAGAATCCCTTGCGTTTTATGGGACAAAAAGTATCTTAGATGTAATCTCGTAATATTAGTTATCACTATGTTAGGTTTCGTTAAGATTGGTTCAGTACTTTCAGAGTGATACGTGTTCACAGGGACAGACAGACGAAAAAATTGTAAAAAGGTTATTTTTGGCTTCTATATCGATAACATAGTCTACCCTGATTAAAATTTTCAAAAAATGTTTAATGTACAGATTTCGACTTGTTACAGTTTTATTATAGTAATAGATTGCTCGAACTGCCCGTTTTTGTAATAAAAATATGGTGTCTACCTCACCAGCCGTCCCCCATAGCAGTATACCATAAGACATTAAGCTATGGAAGTAAGCGAAGTAGGCTAATCTAGCAGTGGTAATATCTGTAAGCTTCACCAGCTTATGTATTGCGAATGCACTTAATCTGCTCGCCAATTTTTTAACGTGAGGGCCATTGTAGGCTCATTGTAGGCATTGTCGAGGGCCTAGTGTAATTCCCAAGAATACAACATTGTCAACTAACCCTACTAAATTCCTTTTGATCTTGATTCTACAGTCAATCTGTTTACCCTTGGGTAAAGTAAATCTCATAAATTTCGTTTTATCTGCATTTAACAATAGGTTATTTAACGCAAACCAATGACAAATTTCAATTAAAGTATTATTCAGATGCCCAACCTTTGAATCTATCCTTTTCACTTTAAATATTAGTGAACTATCGTCTGCAAGCACCATGTCAGCAGAGTTGTTAATTAACCACTAGCGGTAGATCGTTTATATATATTAATAACAAGAACGGCCCTAAAATGGAACCCTGCGGGACATCAATTCGCACAAACTATCCCGCAGAGGTTACCCCATGTATGTTAAGTTTCTGACAGCGATCTTTTAAATAAGAGACGAGAAGGTCGAGAGATGATCGACAAATACCATAATGTTTTAATTTAAGAATAAGCGTACTATGGTCAACGCAATCAAAGGCCTTAGACAAATCGCAGAACACCTCAATTGCATCCTGCGAATCCTCCCAGGCATTAAATTTGAGGAGTATGAGTTTCTATCACAAGTCCCATGCTCAACTTCATTTACCCAGTGTTCACCTACTTAGACTTCACTTTGTTAGTGGTGTCACCGTTTTGTGTTAGTTACTATCCAGTAATGTGAATATTGTTATGTCTCAACATGAAACAAAAATTAATTCTGAGTTATGATGACAATATACGTTATATTATGGTATCTAATTGCTTAACACTAATATTTTGATTCGATTATCACTAGTTTATATGCCAGCGCGTACTAATAAAATGAATACATATGCAGCCACTATAGTACAATGTTATGTTAACTTCTTCTTAAGGGACTTCTTATATCACAGATACAGACTCGTTATACTAGAGTCAGTCACGTGGATATAACCCATTACTATTAGGCTGAATAGTAGGCAACTACGAGACGAGTAGTAGTTGTGACTGTTTTTTAAAGTTAGGGATTACTAATATATTGAAAGTAGGGAGAGTTGGTGTTGGGTTCTTTCTTTAGTAATGGAAAAATAATTGTTAGCTTGCAATAGACGGTCGTGTGTTGAAGTATAGTGTTATTGTGTTTATTAGAGTCGCTGGGTGACGGGCTGGAGCGCGTGGTGTGGGACGAGGCGCACGAGGAGACGCGCCGCCGCATCCGAAGCGCCGCGGCGGGCGCGCACCTCGCCGCAGGTCTGCGCGGCCTCGGCCTCGGCATACTCGGTACGCACATACGCACTCACATGTCTCTCACTTCACCACGCACCACACACCATGTAGCACATACCACACCATACACCACGTACGAGACGGGCTGGAGCGTGTGGTGTGGGACGAGGCGCGCGAGGAGACGCGCCGCCGCACCCGCATCTACATCAGCACTCCAGTTTACATGCTGACGTGTCTATAGTATGAGAGTGCATAGTAGGCTGTGTTCGTCCGTGTACGTGGGGATTTGTCCTGCAGGTGGGATGACCTCGCTGGTGAAGCACAGTTACGAGGGCGCGACGCAGGACGGGCTGGGCGGTTTCATAGCGGGCGTGGGCAAGGGACTGGTGGGCACCGTCACGAAGCCGGTGATAGGCGTGCTCGACCTCGCCACCGAGACCGCCTCCGCGCTGCGGGACACCAGTCGAAGGTATGCTATAATATTATGTGGTCGGCCTAAAAGTGTCGATAGTATGATTAGGGTCGCAGTAGAGTAATGTTGTCGAGTCGTGCGGCGTCAGGTCGGACAAGTGGGTGCCGGGACGCATGCGGGGCCCGCGGTGCGTGGGGGGCGGCGCGCTGGTGTCGCGGTACTGCGCGGCGCAGGCGCAGGGCGCGGCGCTGCTGCTCGCGTTGAACGGGAACCAGCACGGGGAGCGGTTCCTGTCGCACCGCACCGTGCGCGACCACCCGCACGACATCCGCGCGCTGCTCTCCGACACCACGCTCCGCATCTTCACCTGCACGCACGGGAAACCGCATCTCGTCATGGAGGCGCATCTCAGGTACATGATTACTGAGCCGCCGTAACGCGTGCCAGGTTCAGCTTATATAAATACTTGAAACCGCATGTGATGGTTGACATAATTTCTAGCAACTTGGTATCGTGCTCGGTGGTGCACACCGATGGCGCTTACTTCGTGGAGCTGGGGGTGCGCGGGGGCGGGGGCGGGGGCGCGGGCGCGGCGGGGGGAGGGGGCGGGGGCGCGGGCGGGGGTGCGGAGGGGGCGGTGCGTCGTCCGCGCGTGCAGTGCGACAGCGAGGAGGGCGCCGCATGGTTGGCGCGACACGCCGCGTACGCGAGACAGCTCTACCACGAGCAAGTGCACACGCTGCACCCGCACGCTGACCTCTAATCCTACTCAAAGACAATAAATCGAACCTCGACAACCCTAATTAATGTTTGTTTCTGATTATATATAACGAGGCATGACATACATTCAAAAAATTGGGTCTGGTATTTCTGCAGGTACTAAAATCTATTTAGCTTTCACTTTTTAGGCTGTGTTAGTTTTATGAATTGTAATTATTGAAATTGAGGCTTATTAATATTATTAACTTGCGGGTAAGTCGTTGCCGGTTTTGACAAACAGCTAAAATCTTTATTTTATTTTAAGATAAATCTAATTGAGGGTACTTCTATACTTACGAAGTGTTACACATGAAGAAAAATTGTTAAATATAATAGATAATTAATTGCAAGACATGTAATTTGTTGTTATTACACCAGGATATTATTATTCTTAATGATAAACTTGATTTGAATTCGATGAACTCAATACCGATTGTGCCAGAGAGTCAGGTTTACAAGTATATTGAAATAACTCTGAGTAGATTATAATTGTTCTTATTTCTCGTCTGTATATATGTGTATATATTAGATAGTGATGTCAAAAGTCATTAGTCGTCACATTATTGGAAAAGACATATGTAAAAATTAAAATGTTTCATTGACTTGATGTGGTCGTGCGATGTTTTTAATAAAAACATTATGTATAAATGACATGTTTGTGTGTGTATTTATCTGATGTATAGAGTGGAACTCATTACGACATCTACTATAGCCAATAATAGTAAAGTTATTAAAACTTGTATTTTTGTCACAAGACTCATAAATAAGGTTAGTCCGGTGAAGCTGTGGAAGCCATCAGGCCAATAGCGTATAATCAGTCCGAAAAATTAAAGCATCGATGAGTGCATATTAAGTGAATAGTTGGAAGCTACAATGTTCTCATTTAATTTATTAGTAAACCAGTCATAAAGTTTAAGTTGTAAAATGGTTAGTGAAGACAAATGACTTCTCCTTGAAGATTTGCATGCATTCGTGGTAAGCGCGAATCTTTGCTTCTACAGTTCTCATACAGCACAGTTTTAGTCTAGGTCAGTTACAATTTTGAGCTGTCTAGTTCAGTTCACAACTATATATCACTGTTCGGTTTCTTTCAAATTTAGTATATTCCAGACAAGGCCGATTATTGTGACACTATACTGTATATTTTTAATATTCTTTGCGTTTTATTTTTTATTATTTTCCTGAATAGTGATAGTTTGTCGACTATCATTTCGTTATGAGTTAATTTCGAGCAGTTCGATGGACATGACAAATGTTCTGATATTATTTATTGTGGGACACTTTAAATAATTGTTAGTGAATATTTTTATTTATTGTTTGAGAATGCGAACAGTTCGCAGCCTCATTTTAAAATATACATTCTTAGTTCACGATGTTTTTTTTTCTGGCTCTCGATAGAGTGATTGCACTTTACCTGATTGTATAAATTTATAAATATACGTCGAGGGAGTATACATTTTAAAGAACGAAGGAAAATAATGTTTACCACTGTAAATATATTGCTTTGTGCCACCGCGCTCTGTAATGTAAATAGCTTAAAACGTTTCAGCCTATGAGGTGTCGTTAAATTCATTTTCAGTGTGGGAGTGACACAGTTTATATAATATTTAAAAATGGCGTCTCTAAATATAAAAGAGAACTTTAGTTAATCAGGGTCTTTTTGGTTTTATTTATGAATAATTTATCATATATATAATACAATTATACATAGTCTTGCCATAAATATTGAAACAGAAAAAAATATTTTCTATTGCAAATAACAATTATTACTTTTACAGTGTGTTAGTTTAATACATAAATATAAAACAATTTAAAATATAGAAAATTTATGCGAAGTCTCAATTGGCTGCAATACAGTCCTTTAAACATTGAAGTCAGTTATCAATAGAAGCTCTCTCCATGGAGAAATTCTTCACTGCCTATCGTACCGATTGTTTTAGGGACTCCACATTATCATGGCGTTTAGAGCAAGCCGCACTCACTAAAACTGACCATAAATCATAATCCAGCAGATTAAGATCGGGACTAGACGACGGACAGTCTTCAGCTTTGATGAAGTCCGAAACGTTCGTTTCCGACCAAGACTGCGTAGACCGAGTAAAATATTCTTCTGTGCTCCCCCTTTGCGTATCGCTTCAGTAGTTGTTTCGATCTTACCACCCTATTCTTTTTTAAACTATCAGTTAAGAAATGACCAGAACGCCTCTTATAGGCTGCAAGTTCTAAGACATCTTTTAAAATACGCGACATATTTCTATGTGCTATTTTCATCTCCCGAGATAAAACCTTTTGCTTTCGGGCAGGATTTATTCGAATTCTTTCCGTTACTGCTTTGACCACCTTTTTCGTACGAACACTACGTGAACGGCCAGATCTTTTTCTGTTACAAACAGAGGAGGTCTCACTGTACCTATTAATAGCCCGGTACACAAACATTTTACTAATACCAAGCGTATGGAGAGTTTTAAATATTGCATTTGGCTCCATACCTTCTTTGTGTAATGCAATCACCCGATTCGGCTCTTTTTATCACCCCACTCCATTTTAATAACGTAAAATATAGTACAATGTATTGGCGCCAAAATGAGTAAACTCAATGAATCATATAAAAATGACAGATTCCAAATTCAGATGTAATATTTTTTTATTTTTAATTGTAACAGTATTTATGTCCAGACTAAGTATATTACTTACATCGTTTATAAATACTTTAGAAATATATTTTTCCAAAATTTTATATTACACATATATTTCTTAAACTCTCAAGTCTGTGAAGAACATAAAAATATTTATTGTTTTCTGATATCGCACATAATGGTTATGGTATTAGAGTTTAAGTGATTTAGACCAAACGCAGCACTATCATACGTACCAAAGTGATATGTTTTATGTTTGACCAAGTCGTTTTAATGTTTCGTTTATTTATGTTGCAATTGAACGTCTAATTTATTTAAATATTACTATATAAATAAATGCCTAATTGATATATTGTTTTATTTTTATTATCCTCTTACTGACCTGCTCACGATTTCTTCAAATTTACCTCCTTACCTAAATTACCCTACAATGCAACGTCACAAACTTTACACTCTTTATAATATTAATATAGATTGCGAGTGGCTGCCGTCAACGATGTGAAAAATGTAGACTTATTTTTATGTAGTCTCTAAATTAAATTGTTTTTCTTACGTTACGATAGTATACCTATAGTATAAGTGTATACCATATAATGAAAAGTGATTACAAATTATTTCAAGATGGAGCATCACGAGGCCATGGCTCTGGATAATACTTCGGCGACTATATTGTAAGAAAATAATTTTTGAAGTTAAACTGCTTATGGCACGGTAGGGAAAAAATTTCGTAGCGCAATTAACGTTAAACGTATGGTGGTTATGTAATTGTAAGTATATATAATTGTATGTGTAAGTATGTATAAGTGTCTATCTGGTTCTATTAGTATACAAAAATGTGTGTACACACTGATATATGCAATGTTTTATTAACTGTGGGCAAATAAGTAATTTTTTTTTATTTATATCATAGCAGTCAAACGAACAGATGGGTCACCTGATGTTAGGTGATCACCACCGTCCATAGACATTTGCAACAACCAGGGGAGTCACATGTGCGTTGCCAGCCTGTGTTTGGGAGGAGGGCGGGGGGGACAGGAGAGGAAGGGGAAGGGGAGGGTACGTGAGTCTCCGGCTCTCTCACTGACCGAACGAAACGCAACAATGCAAGCACTGTTACTTCACGTCGGTTTTTTCTGTGGGTCGGGTGGTGCTTCCCCGGACGAGCCGACCCATTCATGCTGAAAACAATAATAGCTTCAGCTTGGTTCTACCACTACTAAATATCTAAATAAATGTAAATGTTGAATTCTTAGGGAAGGTGCCTAATGAACTACTCGAATTTGGTCTATATTAAGTATTCGTGAAAACTCAAATCAACACACCAGATTAGGCCTCCCTCGACAGCGGCTTAAGCCTAGGTCCCTTTCTTCGGCGTGGAGCCTTTGAGTGCGCTGCACGCGCGATACAGTGACACTTTTTTTTTTTCGATATGACTACGGTATTGACCCAGCAAGGTCTTAACAGCTTCACCGGACCACTAAGGCGAGCGCTTAAGGCATTCAGCCGATTTTATTTTGGCAACCAGCTCAAGGGTGCACGGTACACGTCGGCTTGGCTGTTGTCTGTTGCATGCAAAATCGCGACCTATCTTAGCTAACCTAGCTAACTATTCATATATGTATGAGTTGTTGAAACGTATATGTGTACCAAGCATACACGCCTCAGCAACTCCTCCATATATTTATTATCGGAAAATTGAGAGTTTTTCAGTTCGACGAGGGAAATAAGTAAACCCTTCCACTTTCATGTGTAAGCGTGTAGGCGTGCACGTGTGTGGGGGTGATCGTGTAGTGTTGTAGCAGTGATGTATATTTGTGTGTCACCGTATCGTGCAAGCAACGCACTCAAGGGCTCCCTGCCGAGGGATTGAACCTAGGCTTGAGCCGCTGCCGTGGGAGGCCTAATCGGGTGTGCGGGAGCGAAATTAACCCCCAGACCACGGCGGCGTGATCTGTGGTTACGCGGGCGTGGGCGTGAGCACGCTCTGTTTCGAGGGACAGGCTGGTACTGATCGTTCGCTGACGTGATTAAATCAGGAGGGTCGGTAAAAATGCATCGCGGACGTCTTTTATAATGCGCAGCGTTAGGTACGGTTTCATAGTTTGCGGCGGATACCACTAAGGGATTGGGATGATTCGCAGCTTTTTCAAAATAACTAATCGTAAGTGATTTTACGTACGCCCAGATAGAAGGGATCTCTAGGTCTCTATGGAGATCGACTCTCCGGATGTACCACGGGGCACCGGTCACTTTACGTAAAACACGATTTTGGAGAAGCTGCAGCTTATCAATGTTATCTTTGGACATATGCGCAAAACCGGGGCAGCTATATGTCATCACGGGACGGATACAAGTCTTATACAAAGTGAACTTGTGTCTGAGGGACATCTTACTCTTATGACAAAGCAACGGATGGAGGCGACCCAAGACCATAGCGGCTTTGTTTCGCACTCTGTCTATATGTGAATTGAACTTTAAATGTCTATCTAATGTAACACCGAGATATTTGACCTCTTCGACCCAAGGGATATCGATTCCGTATAGCTTGATGGGCTCAAATTTATTAACGCGTTTCGTGGGATCGAAGAGTATTGCGGCACTCTTACCGGGATATATAACTTCTATGCGCCATCGACGAAACCATTCACCGAGAGTATGAACGGCTTTTTCTATGCGCTTCCTAAGAAAGTCCGACCGCCAGCCGGAAGTGTAAATAACGGTATCGTCAGCGTAACAACCTACCTCGACCCCCCGAGACCGAGGTAGGTCACTGATGAACAGATTGAAGAGCGTGGGCGCGAGTATGGAGCCCTGTGGCACACCTGAGCGTATCGGGTGGGGCAGCGATAGTTCACCATCCACTCTGAAGCGGAATGTCCTATCAGTGAGATAATCGCGGATAATATGAATTAACCTATCGGGTATGCGAGATTTACATAATTTATGGATGAGCCAGACCTTATCGAAGGCCTGGGCGATATCGAAGGAGACTGCAATTGTACGTTTCGGTTTACGTTTTGGATTGTCGTTAAAAGAGAAAATGTACTCCGTGAGGCGGTGTACTTTATTCGTGCAAGAGTGTTCGGCGCGACATCCGAACTGCTCAGGTGGTATTAATTTTAAATCTGTAATCGAGAACTGAAGACGGTTCAGAAGGAGCCGCTCGTAAAGTTTTCCTAAGGTATCTAACAGACTAATGGGGCGATAGCTAACGGGAAGCGTAGCTTTCTTGCCAGGCTTGTGAATACCTATCACTACGGCCTTTTTCCAGACGGCCGTAAAAAGACCCTGGGACATGGCCGCATTGAAGACACAGACCAATAGAGCTATGATGCGATCAGGAAGGAGTTTCAGAACCTCGTTCCTGATCCCATCGGGACCTGGGACTTCCTAGGCTTGAGACGCTTGATTGCGCCTGCAACTTCATCGAAAGTGATCGCGATTAGGGTATCCGCCGGAAGAGACGCGAGTACATGCTCCGCAGCTGATTCGATTAATCCGTTATGGAAAGCGTCAGTGTTATCAGTGTTTGGTGAACACTGTTTCTCTAAGCTTGCGGCAAGGCATTCTGCTTTATCTATGCTATCGAACGCGGGAGGCAACCCGGGGCCTCTGTCGAGAGGAGGCATTGGAGTGACCATATCTTTTGAGAGTTCCTGCTAGAGTCCAGTACGACAGGTGAGACGGCTGGAGACTCCCCAGGAGTCTGTCCCACCTGTCACCCCGGATCTCAGAAATACGAGACTCTACCCAGACATATTAGTTATTTCTAACACGTTAGAGTGTACGCACTCCCATGTCACTTGAAGGTGCTAGTAGTTAGTATCGTCATATATCTGAGTACTAAATTTTATTTTATAAAGTCATATGTTGAGATAGCATTTAGAGTGGAAAAAGAAAACTGAATGTAGTTCACCTTATTTTAGTTTTTTTTTTTTTCGAAATGAAAACGCTGTTGGTCTGGGAACGGTCTTGACAGCTTTACCGAACTATCGAGGCGAACGCTAAAGGCACTCAGCCGATTTGGGATGTTTGGGCGACTAACTCAAGGGTGCACGGCACACCTCGGCTTGTTTTGTGCAAAAATCGCGACGCTTATTGTAGCAAAAAAAAAAGAAAGTACGAGTAGTTAAATAAATGTCTTATTATTACTTTGATTTTTTAAAAGCGTTTTGCAATTAGAGATGTTGGGATATTCCATTTTGTTTTTCGATCGGATTAGTCGCTGTTGGCCTGACAAGCGTTTACGGTGCCGCCGAGCTACATAAATGCTTAACTTGGTGCTTACGTTTCGGTAATCAGACGCACTACTGCTGATCTATCATTTGAGTTATTTCTTTACATTTGTGTTTATGCGAAGTTTATGGTCAGTATTTTTCAATTTCTGAGTATCTTATTCAAAAATATTTTTTAAATCTTTTTCTATAAAACGGATTACTTAACATTGACGAAATTGCCCACATTGGCAGAGGCCATACCGAAAGAAAAAAAAACCGAACCGATAAGGGCTAAAAATCACGCAATGCTCTTGAAATGAGATAATAATGGTCTCAAGCGATAACTTATTGTAATAACAATACAATGATCGTTTCATTATGTATTAAAGATATTAAACTACTAAACACAATTATCGTATAGGCGATAGACAATTCACATGCAGTTGCCAATTGTCAGCTGTTCATGACTACATCAACACGAAGAAAGCTAATAACAGTCCTTGTATAAAATAAAAGAAAAGTATGACATTTATGAATTGAGATTTCAGTCAAGAACAAGAAACGAACGAAACAGAAATTATTATGTACATTTTATACAGTTTGTACTTAATGTAATGTGCAGCTAGGCTGCATAATCTCAATACACAATATCAATATTAGATGTACATAGGTCTCTATACCTACTACGCGTAGCTAGTGTAATGCAAGCCTTACAAGCGCATTACTTACTAGCATGTCATGACGCGAAATTAGACATTAACGCGCCTATAGTTTCATTGTTTTTATACTATGTACTTCCATACTTGTTAGTTAATGCTATTCTACTCTAATTTGAATGGAACATACGAAACATGAGTTTATGAAATTATTATTGGCTCTGTATAGTTTAAGTTCTTTGTTAACTATAGCGAAGTTTCGCTACATAATACACACTGTTGTGAGGCGCCGCGCTGTGTCGACAATCCACCACGTTTATCCAAACGCTTGCCTACAGATCAAAAACTGGGTCAATTTATACCAGAAACAATTTACATTTGCTGCGTGATACGACAGGGTGACGTACGTATTTTTTTATTAAAACTAATTGTTATTGACTAGAGTATCAATGTATTGTTTAGGAATTATAACATTTAGTGCGATCTGTCTGGTAGCGGTGAACGCGGCGGCCTTGACAAACACGTACAGGTAAAATGTTTACTTGTTTTGCGTTATTATTGGTTGTTCATTCGCTAAATTATTACTCAGAAACTCGTTCGACTTAGTCTTTAAGTCGAGTTTTACTAGTTTTTTTTTATTTTCACACTTATTCTGCAAAAGCCTATACATATATTTGTATAAATTTTATTTAATTAAATATTTAATTACAATAAATTATTTTACATTTGTTTTCGCTTTTAATATTTCGTGAAAAAAATGTTATAATTTAAAATTACTATTACTTGTAATAAATGTTGCGTACAATTTTTGGATTACTATTTCAACTACCTTCATAAATTTTGCTAAGTGAATTCGGACCTAGCGGACGTTTTCTCTTCTCCGACTGGGCTAATATTAAAATCGGATTTAAGTCAAGATTTAGTTATATATTAAAAAACCTACTTCGGTTAGTTACATAAAGTACGTAGTTATTAGAATTCTATAAATTATACATTTCATTACTTTTATCGTTAACCAGTGGTCAAATATATTTCATAATCGAAAGTAAAATAAAGTATATTTAGTACGTTTATTATTTAAAATTAATTGTTTGAGGATTTGATAGCTGTAATGTAGATTTACCTCCAGGCGGAGTACTTTTTTATAGATGAAAGTTCCCTATACCCTATCGTGTAACCCTGACAATTTACAAGTTTTTATTTCAAATAGGTATATCTATGAGGAAGTATTAATAGATATCAAGCTATGTATCGTTCACATATTTTAACATAATATGGACTCCGTACAAATATTTTTTGGTAAAATGTTAACTTGGAAAAAAAAACTAGCTCGACGAGCATTTTGTAGTTATTTGCGACATTTTTTGACGTGAAACATGTATAGGTGCACCCTATACCTGATTTTGGCTTGGCGACTTGTGGCGACCCAAAACACAAACTTTGCACTATTAACGAAATACCCAAAAACATTTGCAACCCTATCTGTATAAACATAACATTCAATTTGTTTTTAATATTCTGTGACGTTACACACATGCAATAGAAATGTTTTATCGCCAACGTCCGTACCACAGTGAAAACACCGGTACTCGTCCGATCACCGAAGTTAGGCAACGTAAATATATAGTTTAATTTGAGATTCGAACAATTACAACGTTTCACGTCTGCCAGGCGTCCCGTGATGAGTCGATTGCTTTTTTTCGCTGTTTGCTTAATGTTAAATAATTGGCAACAATTTTACTCATATTTTCATAACTAAGCCATCATCGCACCACATGTTGCGTATCAACTATTGTTCCTACTCTACATCCAGAACTATAAAGATGATTTTTATAAAACGCAAAATGTTTTCCACCGTTACTATTTGTGTTACCTACTTTTTTGCTTATGCAAAGATTGGAATTTGCCGATAAATTTTTGTTATCTTTTCCAAAGTTTTTTTTTTCTTATTTCAAAGGACTTACTGAATCTACTTAGTATTGTTGACATTTTATTACTCTTTAATTGCAGTCTAATACAATATTACAACAAGGTATGGTACACTAGATATTCAATAACTCTCCGCTAATTTGACTAAGTATAGTTATTTGGTAACGTGGTAACTAACGCTGCTTTAAGACATGGCTTCGAATCACAAAAATATTTTTTTTTACGGTATTTTTTTTTATTATTGACGCACGACATAGTGACTGCACTATGCCTGATGTTAAGCATAGTACAATCCAAAAACATCGGCAACCACCGAGAGACAGATTATCCATCGCCGGTCGCTGCTGTCATGCCGGCCAGAATGACGAAAGTCACCCGGTACTGGATATGCACAGGCTGATCCCGAAACGCGACACGCAGAAGCGAGTCACTATGAAGGGCTTTTTCGCCATATACATGGTGGTTGCGACTCAGTCGGGCTGTAAGACCCTACCACCCCGCTATCGCCATTGCCTCGTTCGTTATTCAGCAGGGTGCACCACGTGCAGGTGAGGTTGGCTTGGGTGTCTCAAGTCTTAAGATGTTACTCGACACCCCTTACAACCCAAAAGTAAAATTTAGTTATACAATCCGAAGATGATTGATTGCAAGGTATTTAACTCTGCTAATCATTAGTGTTCTGGTATTAGTACATTAAAACTGATTATACTCCGTTTTGGGGTCCATTGTTCTATAATCACTTGTTCCAGCATGTCGACCATCGACTACTCAAAGGTGGCTGTAACAGAGAAGGAGTTGTATCGACCTCCATTGGAGGAAGTTGTAGAAGGTGAGTGAACTAGATATGATAATAATACAGGCAAAAGAGTTCTCCCTTAGAGTTCTACTTATTCTTTTACTTTCAAAGTAAGTCATATGTTTCGTTCTTACAAAAGTTTTATTAATAATTCAATACAAGATAATTTGCCGAAAATTATAAACAAACAGTAAACCCTTTTAAATGATGAAATGTCTTAGGATTTGGGTTAAAAATGTGTGCTTTTTTAGTCAAACCATTTGAAAAATCCTAAAAGCGCGAATGAATTTCTCACTGGATGACCTTTAAGGCGTTAAGGTTTTTCAAACACTACATTACTACTTTAAAGTGACTTTTGTACTGTCACTGTCTAATTTCGTTAATGTTAATCTGAAGGAAGAGATATAATTTGTAAAGCTAAGGAGGAATGATGTAATGATCCTCATCTTAACTGACTTTAGCAACATTGATATATCTTTGATTTTGATTAATACTTTGTAGTTTTATCAAATGGCTTGGCGTCTACTTTTGAGTCCGTCGACGTATCCGTAGCTGAGAGTCCAGACCTAACGCAGTCGCCGTATTTCCTCACGTCACCAGGTAATCATAATTATTTTTAAGCGTTTTAACCTATGATTGTGGAGTACAATTTTAATGAAGGCGTCTTGTACTTTACAATATTTCTGCTACTCTGCTTTTATAATATTCGAAGTCATAGATAAACCTAAGAAATTAACGAGTTGAAATGACACCATTATGTCTGATAGTAAGTTCTAATCCAAGAATAACGACGAAAACCTGAAGACTTAAAATTAAGTTAAATATAGCGTCCCTTGGTCATCAAAAATCCATATATAAAATTAGCTCTGAAACAATGTAATTCCAATCATTCGTAATCAGACTTAGATCTCTAGCTTAAAAGCCTTGTAAACCATGCAGGAACTTATTTAATTCCTATAAAGATTTTATTCATTCTTGCATAGCTACAGACCGTATTGATTTTCCACTATAATGGATTGCAACAAAATTTTAAAGTTTCGTGTTCTATAAAATAAAATGTATTGTGTAATGTTACACAATGATAAAATAAATATTAATGTTATCTTTTAGTAAACATGCGACAGCTTCTGTTGTAGTTTTGCTAATTTATCAACGTATTGTTGGTTCAGTTCAGTACATAAAAATTAGGGTTGCCGTCTTTCAATTTAAAAATATCAGACTCATTAATGATATAATCGATAAATACTGTGTTGTTTTCAAGTTTCTTTAACTATGTTACTATTTATGTTAGATTTATTTATGTTAAATAGAATGATTTGAACTATATTTTTACATAACAATTTATGTTTACAAGAATATGATTAGATATGGTATAATTAGCGAGAGGCAGCCTTATGTGATATGTTATCGTGGGATCTTGAACTTGTTACGCTACGTTTTGTGTCTTGTAGTTGTTTTTTCTATAGTATTTATGTAATGTTAATAAGATAGTAGTAATTATTACGTATTTCAAAAATATATCATGCCAACAGCTTGTTTTATACACGTTGACGAATGCGGAGACAAATCCCGATGAAGTGAGACACTATATCTGTACTTTCCCATCAGATATTATTACACTATCTCTTATCGTCTTTGAACGACATGATAATATTCCAGGGCTCACTGGCGATGCGAAACTTGTGGAGATCGGTGGCCCACCATACCTGGTGCCGACCGTCCAGCGCGACAAGGTCTATGACATGGTCGAGATGACACAGTACTTGGGCAGGAATTCCGCTTTCCTGGCAGGAGCCGGCGCTGGACCCTGGCCTTATCTCGGAGTCAATTGTGAGGTAGCGATGGCATAAGATGTTTAACTGTTCCCAGGATTTAACAGATACAGACTAATACTTGATTGTAAGAATACTTCGAATATTTCTTTGTTTCATGACAAAAAAACTAATTTAATCAATGCCTATATTCTCGAATTAATATTAACTATAATAAAGTAATGCTGGTTTCATGCCTACCATAAACTATAAGGAACTCTAAGGAAAACACTGTAATGATTCTATGTAAATGTTTGCCTGTTTAAAAATACTCGTTATAGGCAGTTGCTTTTTAAAGTCATTACCTATCGTCAGGTGAGATTGTAATTAATCGCTAACTTTATATGTAAAGTATAAAATTATAAATAAAATATTGCGTGCATTAGTACACGCGGAGGAAGTGAAATTTATTGTGGCTTATACCTATTAAATATGAGAATGCTCTTATACTACATACTATACGAAGTTCCCTAGTATAAATATTTAGACCCCAGAATGACACTTATACATACTCACACATACCTACATAACGATAACGTGTAACACATAATACGTGATAAAATTTTTCCCCACCGTTCCATAAGAAGTTTCACTTTAATAATTTCGGTTTTTGTAGGGTATAATAAATCTAACGGTACGCAATGGCACAGTAGACCAGGGTACTCGCATCGTCTCCATAAACCCAGTGGGCGCGTCGAAGGGCCAGAGTGGGTACCTGCAGCAGCGTCTGCCTGACACCGAGACCAGGACCGCATTGCTTGGAAATTATTTGCTTAGCGAAGGCAAACCGGGGAAGGTAACGTTTACAACTTTGTTACAATATTGTCAGAGATACTAACGGTACTAATATTGTAAAGTTGGAGGATTAGTCTGGTTGAACGCACTAATCTCAGGAATCACTTCGTCCGATTTGAAAAATTCTTTCGGTGTTAGTAGCTCATTTACTGAGGAAGGTTAATAGGCTATATATATTACCACACGAAAACAAATAGGAGCGGAACGTTATGGTAATGAAGAATGTTTCAATATCTTTTTTTTTCCTTTTGAGAGCTTACACTACGTGTAAGCGTTCGCTCAAAGTAACTATAACACGCAGACAAAGTTGCGAATAGATGCTAGTATTAAATAAAACTGTACACACTGAACAGTAATTTAAAACGAGTGACTGTTTTATAAGGTTACTTAATACGATTGCTTATTCAAATACCATTGTTTGATCTGAACAGTCCTGGTGGAGAGGAAATTTACAATCAATTGATTTTAGGTTATAAAAGTATTGGCGAAGAAACGTATCGGGGAGTCTAACTTTATAACGGCGATCAGGGAAACCTTGAAGCAACATTATGGCGATAATGTAGTTGGTGAGTACCGTATCGAATACATCAATAGTTATCGGTGACACGCTCTTATATTTAGTACATCTCTAGGTAGTATATTTAATTTAATTGATTCTGCATATTTATTAATTAACCGAGTGATTGTAAAACTGTTAAGTATCTTTGAAGAATTGTTCAAGAGTGTATACCAGATACAACTCAGTTCAAAAATACGTAGAATTATTGAGTGGAAGACAATGTAGATAAACTGTCACAAGATGGATCGATGACCTGGAAATTACGGTAGTTTCTGGATGCGACTAGATAGGTCATTGTGCCGATCTTTAGAACAGGTCTATGGTCAACAGCTTTTGGCTGGATAAATGGATGAATTCCAAAAATCTGTATAATCCTAATATATGATGACGTATTGTTAAGCCATGAAATCGAAATTCTTAATCTTTAGAAAATACATTGAAATAGTTCATCTTCATTTTGATTACTGTATAGACTTGGATTGGATATAGTTATCTTAATTGCATAATAATGTTATAACGTTTCGAACTCTACAATAAATTTAAGGTTTCGAAGTAGAAAAACATTGCAATGAAAAAAATTGCTGGTGTAGCTCGTTACTTGACGTGCTGACGTTGAAAATTTATCACTAAATGATCATGAAATCAATATTTCGGCAGCTGTATCTATAATCACACTATTTTAATATTACAAGGAGACCCTGTAGAGAGAAAACTTAGGTATTGACCCAAAGCTATTTGTGAAAGAATTTATCTAAATCTATGAAATATTGTTTTTGTGTAGTTATATGCATATAAGTGGCCTATTTAAACAGGTTTGGGAGGCATGTTTCTCCTTCGTTCGGGCCGTGTAAAGTTCCACGTGATGCCGGACTTCCCCACCACAGCGCTCTGCAGTGATTCTGACGTCGAGAACTGGCTGCATTACTTCGAGATGAAGGCGCCTATTACGATTGTAGGAACACTAGTTACTGGGGATCTTGTGAGTTTACTGAGATCTTCTCGCGTTAGCATATTTTATAGCGTTTGATATATGGAGCTATTTACACTTATTACTAACTTGGATACCTTACTTTTTGTTTAGATTTAATCCTGTTGTGCAGTGGCTTTTATTTTCGAAGTTATACTTCTTTTGGTACGTTGGGGGAAAAAATGATGGAAGTGAACTATTACGATGAGCACGCACATCGATACCATGAAGTTGGTTGGTGATTGTCTGTCAAATTTTCGAGAGAACTGATGACTATCTTGAAACTAGTTATTCCAATATTTATTAATCTACGGGTTTCGTATCAGTGGAGTTAAAAATATATTAATGCATAAATATACATCTGTATTTGTATGTATTCTTTAATAATAATGTCTTTGTTTTTATATAATGGTGTTGGTTTAGGGTTTGGATCTCCGCGTGCAGCACTTCCACGGGTTCAGCGAGCACGGCGACGGCGGCCACTACCACTACGACACGACCCCCGACATAGTCCACTACGAGGGGTATTTCACCCTCGGCAGTTCTGTTATACGCATCGACCCACCAAAAGAGACCCACGGCATAGGACGTGACTAGGATCCTTTTACTGACCATCGAAAGCTCATGCAAAGTAAGGCAACGTTGGATACGTAAAACATATTTGATTTTTTTACTTCCGTCCCTCCCTTTAGTTAACTCTTTTGCAAAATGGATTCTTTTTTGCATTACCTACATCGACAAGGTAAACCACATATAACATAAATAACATTTAATGCATAGTACAATCGATCATACGACATTATTATATCGGCATAAATTCTCGTGGATCAGTTTGGCAACTGCACTACAAGCTGTTAGTTTTCAATCACGTTAACGTTGTCCTTTAGAGATTTGTTGATTACGTGACAAAAATGCAAGTAATGTGACCAAACGTGGTACAAGATGTAATATGGGTTTGGCCTTCCCTAAGCTGCATAGTATAGGTTTTGTGATCAGACATATGCCAGAAGGTGCTGTATGCACGTTGTCTTAAAACTTATTGGTAGCTAGGTATTAGATATTATGAGAACGTACAATAATATTGTTCACCACAATATTTTCGTTCGTAAACTCATTTCGACACATTTAATTCACAAAGCTATAACTCAACATCATCGTTCTTTTAAATTAGTGTGACAACCTTGAAATACTATGTATTAGGTGATTAAAACTGAATAAAATCAACTAACTTCAATTTAATATATTTTGCAATACATCAATAATTGGAGTAATCATATATTTTGGTAATATGTTTCTCTACTTTTCTCCCTATCGTTTCATGTCCATACTATACCTTGCTCTTCTCTGATTGCTTGATCTTTACCATCAAAGTATTCTTCTTGGAACTATTTGTTGTCTTGCTACGGATATTTTCTAACAAAAATTCTTTGTTTACAGAAATAACGACTTCACCGAAACGTCACAGTTTTGTCTGTATAAGTATACTATTTACTTGTAAATAAAACAAATTTTTATTATGAATGCGTGATTTATTTAACCCATATTTCGTGGAAAAATTTATATTTATACTACATAATATTATAATTAATATAAGATAATTAAACATGGCAATTATTTACAAAAACATTTGGCTGTATGCGGTGTATCGCTCAATAGTCGTTACTAAGTAGCATATTCAATAACATTGGCCAATATAATTCATCATTTACCTAAACCTGTACCATTTGGGACGTAGTAAGTTTTATTACAAAGGACGGTAAGTACAAGTGAAATAAGAACAGGCGGATAACATTCTATGAAACTAAAAAAATCAGGAGAACGAACACAACCAGTCAGTATTCTATTTCTTCACGTTATGTAGGTAAAAAAAACATATTTACAAAGAAAAGCAATAAAGACTATTCAACTACTGTAAATTTTGACAAAAAAACCCCATATACTTAGGAAACAGTTTCTTTCAAGTATTTACCACGTTTTAATATTTATAACGCGGTGTACACTCTCCACATATGTTGTCTACACAAAGCAAAAGTTATTACAAGCCAAGAGTATAACTAAAGAATTAAGCGGAAATACTAATTTTCGACAAAAAAGGAAACAATGTGTTTCTAGCAATCATGAAATAATATTTGTCTCATTCACACTCAATAAGTTGAATCGTGTGTGAATAAGATAAAGAGGGGGCTTAGGCAAGTTGCATATCTACAATCACTAACGCAAATAGAAAACGGAAAAATGTATGGAGATGACATATCTGAACGCTATATCACGTGATAAAATCACGTCATCGTTATACATTTTTCCGTTTTCTATTTGCGTTAGTGGTTGTAGAACTTAGCTAGGCCCCCAAAACTACGCTCATCCATATACACAACATGAGTTCAACGTACAAATTAGAGATGTTACGGATATGATATTTCGGTTACGGATACGGATATAGGAATATAATTATATCGGTTACGGATATGTAATTATTTCGGATTATCCGTTAGTTTCGGTTACGGATATTAGAATGAAGTAAGATATAAACACAATCACTATGCAATATTTTATTTTTTATTATTTTTATGAGGAATGAAATCATCTATACCTATAACAAAATTTAAAGTTTTTTATCATAATAATATTTAAAGTTGTTAATCATAGTTCTAATAGTCAAAACTGAGAGCAAAGGAAGATTATATTTAACAAAAAGCAATTTTGCAGCCTTATCATCTGATAGTCGTTTACTTTGTTTCAAAAAATAAATAAAACCATATTTCATAAAAATTATTTGACAGTTTAATTTTTTGGTTACCAAATATGTCAATGATAACTTATGTTACCTATAAAAATTAGTAAAACCACAAATGTTTTGCAATCTATATATTATGTCATACCTACAACGATGATTTGGATGTTGAAATGGATATAAACATCCAAGTTTTTCTAATATCGATCGTCCCTACTACAAGATTCACATGGAGTGCAAGTGCGGCGAAACATGTTTTAGTTGGATTTCACTCGTATTCGAAACTATCCGAAACTTTTTGTATCGGTTACGGTTATATTTTTTTCTCGGATATCCGATAGTTTCGGTTACGGAGATCCATAACATCCCTGGTACAAATGTATGTGTATTCGTACCGGACTTAATTAATCGATTTATATCGAACCGACTTTGTGTATTATTTTATCCTTAGTTTTAACAAACTATTAGAAGGCAGACTTCTTTTCTTTGCTACAATAACATATTCTGACATAAAAAGCACATATTACGACATATAGGAAAAAAATGAGCGGTCGTGTCAATTATAAGCATACAATATACGTTTCCCAGAGATGTAAATATATAAATGATGAATATACTTGTCTGTAAACTGCGTATCCACCTCTTATATTAAATCCGTGATTGTCTTTATATTATACCGAGGTTTTGAATAACGCTTTACGATATTTATTGCTACGTAACGCGACACCTAGATTTGTTTAGGCAACAATAAGCATGAGACGAGTTATCGACTATATATAACTCGCACAACACTGACTCTCATTGAACTCGATGACAGGGTTGCATCTACATTTTTTAAGTAGGCATCATTCGCTAATCTAATTAATTTTGTGATGAATACGAACCTCAAAGTTCAGTCACATCACATCTTATATACATACAACTTAACCTATTTAAAGAATTAAAAAAATATATAAACCGATGTCACCTTAAATCGATAAGATATATAATAACAATATGTATATGTAAATAATAGAACTAAAATTATATGCTTTAACTGATTATTAAAATCATAAGAAATGCTAGAATCAGGTTAATAGAATCCTAAAAATCATACGCAATCCTTCAGAATAGAAATCCTCCTTTTATATAAACTGAAATCATATATTAATTTAACAAGATGAACTATTGTTGAATTTTATATTCATCTGTTATTGATGATCTTCACTTCCAGTGTTCAGTCACTGTGTCAAGGGGGAATTCGGTCGTTAGGAAAACAGTTCAAAATGAATACATGCTGCTTGGAAAAAAATCAAAACATATAATCTAGTTCAGGGCTGTCTAAACCATAGCCAGCGGGCCGCGGCTTGAATTGTTGCGGCTCGCAGTATCTTTTTTATCTTCTTTTTCCCGAAACTGAGGAATTTCGGGCTAAAAATGGGCAGTACCCACCATTTTGAAAGTGCATATTCAACAATGAAGGTTATAAAATCGAAATACAGGTCTTCATTGACAGATACTTCACGTAAACATACACTGCGTCTAGCTACCACTAATATTGGTTGATGTTGACAGAATTGTAAACGATAAATTAATGAAAAAGTTGATAATAAAATAAAAAGAATGTGGTGTCGTAGGACACCAGGTAGGAACGAAGTTCCTTCGGCTAAAGTAGAATCGACACAATCTGCAAAAAAAAATCGTGCTCAATTTTATGTAATTGTAATTCAAATTATCAATTAAAATAACAAAATAAGTCTCTTTATTTTTGTTTGACAACATAGAATTACATAGAAACAGAAATAATTACAAACAAGGAGAAAGAGAAAGGTATTATACACTACTCGCTTGTGTATACGACTATCGCGCCTGCGCACGCCTCATTTAACGGTTTTATTCCACGCACTTTTCGTTACGGTTTTACTATTACATTTTTTTCAGTTCGGTCGCGCAGCAAAATCCCTATCTCCTCCAAGCCTGCCGTAAGGAACTTCGTTTCAATAATGATACCTATTATACCTCCATTTTATTTTTTAATAGCTGACCCGTTTGACTTCGTTTGCACCAAATCGGTTATTACTTGTTGAAATTATATTTTTACACGCCAAAAATCTCAATAAACCTTATACCTGATTTTAGCGACATCTACGGTTTTCAATTGTAAATCCGAATTATACAGGGGTCCAATTAAAATAAAAACTAACCTACATATATTGCCGATAAATGTGTTACCAGTATTGGCGATAAAAAAAATTTGGCTGATTTCAAAGCCATTCCTTGTGATTAACTATTAAAAATATATATTTGCCAAAATAAACATTATCTATAACACTGAGGGATAATATACAAAACCTAACCTAACATTGAAAAAAAAAAAAATTCAAAATCGGATCGGTGGTACCAGGGATTCCCAGAATAGAAAAAGATAATAATATGAAATATAGCTTAAATGTTTAGCTTATCTATTTGCTATATATAGCACATGGAAAATTTATCCAAATCCATCAAGAATTTCATTAAATATAATTTTTTGTCTTTCATCTTTGTGAGAAAAAGTAAACATAAACAAGAAAAAAACTCGCATATGTAGTGTTAACAAAATATTTAAATTTAGCGCCATCTATGGACCCTTTTAGCTATACTTGATTGCTAAGCGCATTCTTATTATCTGATAATGAAATTCATTAATTATACTAATACTATATGTTACTTATGAAAAAAGTAATTAATTAAACATTGTTTATCATTAAGATCATGTCTTAGGTATTATTTATACAATAATATACATATATGACCCGCGCAAATTCGTCTGGACCAAATCGATTATTACCGGTTTCAATTGTATTTGTAGACACGAAAAACCTTAATAAACACAATTATAGCGACATCTACCGTTTTCAATTGTGAATCGAAATTATCTAAGGACTCAAATTTATAATAAGTTGGTATTTAAAAATTATTTTATATAATAAGCCTAAAAGTTATTACATATTAGGTACAGTTTCGTCTAACAACTTTGTCGAATGTTAGCTTATAGTTGATATTTTCGAACGGAAATATCGTGTAGCCGTAACCTAGTGGTAATGTGCTCGACTTTATACTAATCGAACGATTGAAGGGGCGCGCGATGGTTTAACACCCGACGATTTTTTTTGTTGTTGTTTTTTTTTATGTAGCATAAGGAGATGAAATATAGCTTGAATTTTTAACTAATCTGTCTGCTACATATAGCACAAAGGAAAAATACCAAAATCCATTAAGAATTTCATGAACATCAAATTTTTTACCTTCGTTCGTTATCCTGGAGAACCACTTGTGTATTTATAAGACAAAAAATATCCTAGATGTAATTTTGTAATATTAGTTATCCTTGTGTTCAAGTTTCGTTAAAATTGGTTCAGTACTTTCAGAGTGATCTTGTTCACAAGAGCAGACAAAAATTGTAAAGATTTTTGGCTTCTATATCGATAACATAGTCTAACCCAATTATAATTTTCAAAAAATATTTAATGAACAGATTTAGCCTTATTACAGTTTTATTATAGTATAGAAGATAAGTATTTTGCGGCCCGCCTATGTACTTAGTCATTTTTGTTGGCCCTGAGTTCCATCTAGTTTGGACAGCCCTGGTCTAGATGAATGCAATTGTCATATCGACCTATCTTTATATTTTTAATTTGTTGTAATTTTTTTTCTAGGTTTTAATAATTCTGGTTTCATTTATGATTTTCAGTCCTAGATGGCTGTTTGAAGGTGCACCGTATGTTTAAAAACAATAATCTATTTTACTAAAATGTCCCACTACAATCTAGACGTATTATTAATGCAATTAACGAATCTCAGTTAATTTAAAACGCGTGACTGGTGTGTTGTCTCTGAACGGGGAATTCCCGCGACATCAAAATATTTCAAATGAAGGAAAAACAGACCGCTAGTATCAGAAACTTGAGGCGGTTTGAAATAATCACAGATTTAAAAAAGTAACTTGATCATCTTCATGCCATTTTGATAAAAATATGTTTTATTTATTATAATATCTCTATATGATTTTAGTCGTTAACTTCATAAAAAAACATAATTGATTGTTGCAACATTCTTTCTAAATAAATAAATCACTTTGTAAGATTATTGAATCTCACACTTTGATTTCATAGTCATCTGTTTAATTGATAATTTCTGAAATACTATTTTTTGTCCACATTCATCTTACGATTTACAAAGTCGTACAAAGTTTATATACAAATTCAGTTAAACAATTTTGGCATGATTCATATTTACACAGATAATATATACACACATCAAAAAAGTCTAAGCAACATGCGTGATATTACAAATTTTACCATTTATATCAATTAATTTCTAAGTATTTACTCAAACAAAATGCGTAGGTAAGTAAACTTTTTTGTTCTTGATGACATACTGGCTGGTTGTAAAAAAAAAATTTGATTATGTTTTGTTTTTTCATAAAATTCAAATGATTGCGAATTTGTTAGAATTTAAGTGCGATTTAATTGCAACGTTTAGTCTTGATTTTATAATTTTACCAACCATTTAAATAAAGTTAGCGACAAAATTGAATTGTTACTTTTACGTTCTTTACGTCATGAAGCGACGTCATTTGATGCCAGATTGAAATGCAAAGGGTTGTAGGGATGTTGCAAGCGGAAAGTAATCAATCTCAGGTATCTCGACATTTTGGCATTCACAGAAGTGTTATTTGTCGTCTTTGGCAGCGCTACAACAATACAGGAGAACCCGCTGAACAGCATCCAGGCCGTAAAAGGAGTACAACCACTCGGCAAGACCGGTACATACAACTGACTGCAAGACGCCAGCCGATGTTAACCGCTCGAGAGATAAGTTTGAGGCTACAAATTTCAAGTGGTGTCGATGTAAGCCCACAAACTGTGCGAAATCTACTGCATGAGTACGGCCTACGAGCTCGACGCCCAATCAGGTGCCCAACGAAACGTCACGGAAATCGCGTTCGTCGATATGAATGGTGTAGAGAACGCATAACATGGACCCAGGAACAATGGGATAAAATTATGTTTTCCGATGAGTCGCGATTCGGGTTTAAGCCTGATACAAGAAGGGTGCGAGTGTATCGTCGGCCCGGAAATACTGAAAGGCTCAGGTGCGTTCAGGAAGTTCATCCATACAGCGGCTCAACAGTTATGTTATGGGCGGGTATTATGAAGAACAGGCGAACTGAGCTCGTTTTTGTAAATGGAAACATGAATGCTGAAAATTACATTGAGGATATTCTCAGACCTTATGTCTACCCATTTGCACAAACCTTTGGCAATGCGCGTTCACATACAGCTCGGCGAACCAGTAAATACTTTGCAACGGAGAACATCGGGGTATTGCCCTGGCCTGCACAATCGCCAGATCTCAACCCCATCGAGCACGCATGGGACATACTCCAGAGACGTGTTTTGAAGGACTTGGACGGAGCGACAACAACCCAACAGCTGAAGGATTTGCTACAATTCCATTGGGAGCGAATACCGCAAGATGACATAAACAGTCTAATTAATTCAATGAATAATCGTTGCCGACAAGTTCTGAATAGCAGAGGAGACTATACTTTGTAATAAATTGTTCTATTCTTTCACAATAAATACATTTTCTTTAGAAATTTCATTATGTAAAAAAAAGTTTAGTTTCTTATGTATCTTAGTTTCTACAGTATATTCTAATATTGTTCATTTCTGTTATTAAAAGAACTTATAAAGACAACAGCTGTTATTTTTACATCATAGAACCCTAAAGATATTATTTTAAAAATAAAATACAACGTTATAATGTGAAGAACCATCCTAAAATTTAAATTAGTACATGTTGCTTACACTTTTTTGATGAGTGTATATGAGTACTTATAGTGACATATTTATATCAGTTCTAGGTGTAAAATATTGTGATAACGAAAATATCGAAATTATATATGCACTTTGATAACTTTTTTAATTAAAATAATTTTAATTTAATTTATTTTGAATATATTTTACGAAAATGTCTGTAGTGCATCTTCCTTCATGTCTTTTTTAAATACACCTTTCACTGAATAAAACCCTTGCATACAGTTAATGATAAATATAATTCAAGAAAAAATACTATTCCAATACGGAAGCTATTAAAAATAATTAAAGTAAGAAACAAACTTTAATGTTTGAAATGGAGACACCATAAATATTTCGATATTTTTGTTAAAATAATAAAATAAGATGAACTAACTAGGTATATACTTGTGATTTTTTTGTTTTTTTTTTTTTTTGAATATCCTCAATAGATGTAGCGCACGCAGGGGATGTTTCCAGCTGGCTTGTGGTGCGACGGTGAGGAGGTGAGGAGGTGAGGAGGCGAGAAGGCGAGGAGGTGAGGAGCGAGGAGTTCAGGAGCGGAAGACGCGCACG
>JACEII010000022.1:6520528-6589764 GCA_014332785.1 Antheraea mylitta
CGCACTCGAGCGGCGCCGCCATGCAGATCTTGCAGCACTCCTCCAGCGGCAGCTTCTCCACCTCCTCCTTGTCCCTGCTGTGGTTCCTCCACAGTGTCTGCGCGCGGACCAGCAGCTCGGCGCGCTCGATGCAGCCGCGGAACTCCACCCGGCTCCTCGTCAGCAGCTCCTTCAGCTGCCTCACGTTCAGTGCCTCCAGCTCCGATATATCACTGAACTGTTCTATGTTTATTTGTCTCGGTCCAGGGTCGTTGTCCATGAGTGGTTCGTCCTGCAGGCTCGCGGTGTCGGTGTCGGTGCCCGTCGAGTGCGGACGTCGCAGGTCTAGCTCGGAGGCGGCTCGATCCTCAGCCCGGAGCGATGTACTCCTGTCATCTTCTCGTATCGCTTCCCATCTATGCGCAGTTTCTGTCGCGCTAAGCAGAACTTCCGAGTCTAAAATTATATTCAATTCTGCTAAATGATTGCATTATACGTACTTCAAAATATTAGTTATCGTCTAACATCATTTTCATATTTAGATACGTAAATAAGCGAAAACCGACGTAAAGTAACATTGTTTGCATTATTGCATTTCATTCAGTCAGTGAGAGTGCTGGAGGCCCACCTCCCTCTTCTTCCTTGTCTCAACCCCCTTTCCCTCCCTTCCCACCTAACCAGCACAGGATGGCAACGCACTTACGACTCCTCTGATGTTACTGGTGTCTATGGACGGTGATGATCACTTAACATCAAGTGACTCATCAGTTCGTTTGTCTCCTATGACCTAAATAAATAATATAATACACATAAATGTAAAAAACATTCCTTATGGCTATCTATCAATTACACTTTAATGGCTGTAAATTCTAATTAAATGTAAGGGACACAATTTCATTATGGAATAAGGCAAGATATTTTTTATTTACCACAAATAAACTAAATATAATGGAATTCACACGCAGCAGACATGAAACTGAAAAAATGATAAAATATTCATATAAATGACACTTGTGAACAATTTACTACACTATGTTTTCTTATCCCAAGGATTTGTAATACGCAGGCACACACATACATAAACAGAGAGGATCACTAAGTATTAAGTGTAATACACAATGAGGCTGCGAATATAAAAAAATACTGTACAATGTATTCAATCTTATGCTCTCATAACATTACATGTTAATGATGCATAAGTTTGACTCTAGTTTGTGTTGTCGGCTTATTCATTTTGTCAAGTTTCATGTCCTAATAAGACTAAAGAACTTTTCACTTTAGAAATACTCTCAACTAGCAGCAGCAACTATATTTGTATTTTATATAATAGCAACCACAACTTAATTCATCTGCATGTTTTTTTATAAAAAACTAGCCTCTGCCCGCAACTTCGTTCGCATGGAATGGTTACTTTTGGCTAATGCTAACACGTAGTGTAAGCTCTCAAGAGGGAAAAAACTTTGACTTTTAAACATTCTTCATTAATATTCTGCTCCTATTGGTCTTAGAGTGATAGTTGTGATATATAACATTGAAAGAATTTTTCAAATCAGACCAGTAGTAGTAGAAGTATAGAAAACACCTCATAATCTCTGTGTAACTCTGAAAAATTATGTAACACATGAGACGGTAACTCTCTAATAGTAGAAATGTTTTTAAACTTGACACTTATTTGATGAATAACAATATATTTATAGATTATAAAGTATATTACTGTAAAGTTACATCAAAATCCAAGAAACATCTATCCATCCTTCATTTTACCTCATACATAAAAGATTTGATTTGTTTGGTGGAGACTTACTATCGTACAACAAATTCTTGTGTATATGTATATTTGTATGAATACAATAATCAAGTTAATCCCTGTTTGAAACTCATTGTTGTCAGTGATTACTTCAATTTGAAATCATTCAAGTGTGGTAATAACATTGAAAAGATTATTCAAATACCATTGGGCAAGGGATCTGCTGGCGGGTTGATGAGCTCCCAGCCTTGGTCATCAAGGTCTTCAATTTCTAGACAGTCAGCTGTATCTACATGAGTGGTCTCCTCTGACGGACTACGGAATGATGTTGTAGATTGACTCTCTGGTACTGGCACAAAAATGTCCTGTTCACCACCTAAAATTATTATTCTGCTAGTCTCTACTTTCTAACTGGTATAATATCACTATACAAATTTATGTGATTCCAATGAAAATATTTGATTTCTTCAATGTTCTATATACCTGGTGTGGTGGTAAATCTCTCATGAAGAGTTCTTGGTGGAGCTGATGGTGCGTTAGCTGGTGGTGAGTGAGAGTGGCTGGTATTGTAGCAATTACCTACAAAAAGCATTATCTATTCTCTACAAAATCATAAACATCACTTATTCAATACAACTATCCATATGCATCCACTGCTACAGGAGATATCATAATGGTCTTAGTTAAGGTTGTGTTTTTTTTAGATTCTTTTAAGTACCTTTAGGTTGCAACTTCCACTAACATCAGATGTCCTGTACATGTTGTTTCTTACTTTATAACATAAGAAAATAACTATACAGTAAGATCCTCTATTCTACTCTTTGGGAAGGAAATAAAAAAAAATTTGGTACATTTTTGTATATGGTATTTATTATAAAGTATGTCTTCAACTCTGTTTCTTGCATACCTTATATACCCTCCAGTACCTGTTCTTATACTTCATTTTACACATGAATAGCATAACTACAAAAATTTATATGATTATTCTCATCATCAATCCATACTAGTGCAAGTCAGACTCTTTAAACTTAATCTACAGCTAAATCACCACAAAACATGAAGTGAATTTGATGATGAAAATAAAGTCTATGAAGAACAAAAAAACCCATCATAAAGTACTACTTTTAAACCTATCCAATATTCATTTCAATTGAATATAGAGGAGGGTTTTTAAATACATATGAATAATATAATGAATTTTTTTTTATTTAATTTTCATAGATGTTTCCCTTATGGCCCAAGATTAACTTTCATATAATTTATTTGTAACAACATGTTTCCTAATATAAGTAAACTAGCAAATATAACATATTATATACAGTTGAAGATTTTTGATAAATACACTGTAAGAGAGAAAAATTTGATTATTTATTTAATCACTTGCTTAAATATTGTTTACTGCATAATAAACTTTATAAATAGACCTTAGCCAATTTCATCTCACTCCACCGAGGAGGATTTACCATATTAAACCTTAAATAAAACCCACTACTTTATATAATATATCTTACATAATATATACTTTATATAATATATCTTATATAATATATACTTTATATAATATATACTTTATAAATATCAAATAAATAATCACAACTAAATAAAACCTTGATAATATTTGAAGAACTTATAATTAATTAATAATATTACGTGTAGTGGGTGGAGGCTCCCGCTGGGATGTTGTTGTTCGTATATCAAATGCCGAGTTAATGAATTCATTTATATTATTAGTAAAACCTTTCAGAGAACTGAAAGGATTAGTGTTGCCACCCTGTCCTCTTCTCTTGTATGATGAACTGTTCACATGTGATATACATAAGTTGATAAGTTCTTCTTTTTCTGTAATAAGAGTGTATTGACAGAGGTACAGTTACTAACTACAATAAAAAATGTAAAGAAAATATTTCATACAAAAATTCTAAATATTCACCATAATAAATAAACTGCTGATCATTTCTTGATATATTACTTTATAGTATCTATCAAACCAGAATGAAATTTAAGTCGTTTTTTATTTATATATGTTAATTCGAACAATGTCCAAATAGTTGCATGTTCAAAGAATGTTCTGGAAGTTTTATGAAATAAGTTACATATTACAGAATTGTGATGTTACATACCAACACAACCTCTGGTAGATACGTTTTGACATTGCAGGAAGCACTGCAAGTCACGCACCTTCAAATTAGCGATGGTTTGTCGCGAGAGTGGACGTGTTGAGAGTACTCTGCAAGGAGCACACATAGCACCTCCACCTCGGCGGAGACATCCACTGCAGTAGTAACGTTCGCATTCACAACAGGAGCGCTTCCGCTTGAACACGCTAAACTGCACGGCGCAGCTCTCGCATGGCATCTTACCAGTCCTATCACGTCCTCTTACTATCATTTAGCATACCTCGTTTAACACTGTACACAGCACTAATTTTCAAATAAAGATGACGACTTGCGTCGCAATGTAAATTCGATTTTATGTTATTTTATAATTTATCTCAGTATTGGCTATTATTGTAACGTTGTTTAGTATTGAGTATAGTACAGGTAGGCACCTATGTAAAAGTAAAAAAACATAAAAGTGACAACTGACAATAGTACTATAAAACAATTACAGGGCTACAATTATGTTCTTATAAATATCCTCACTTTGTAATCCGTTAAAATTCTAAAAACGAATAACAACAGTTCAAAGTTCACTGGGTTTTAATTATTGAAGTACGTAGATAGAACTTACAAAGCTTTATTACCTAGTGAAAAATTGTTCAAATCTTTTTGACAAATAAATCACAATGATTTTATTTATTTGTTTACTTATTTCGTTCTTGTTTAGGTAAAATTAATAACTTGGCAACTCAGACTAAATGTCGTTCCTGTACACGTTAAATGTAGATCATTTAGAAACGTTCGATAGTAACGATACTAAGTAATTAGTATAAAATAGTTGGATGTTTTAAAAGATCGAACTTCATAGTAATTCTTATTAATATTAGTTGAAATACAACATTCCCATCTTACTTTCAAATCAAGTTATGATTAAACTTTCAAGCTAATACGATTTTATTATAGAAAACAAAAATGAACACGGGTATGACATAAATGTATCATACTAAGCAGTGCCTAAAATTTAAAATCTATTGAAGTCATATTCAAAATACTTTATTACAAATACGTGTCTAAGCGGTCTCTAACTAAACATCTGGTTTGATTTTATTATGCAAGCAACTCTGAGTAGCATTCGTTCCGATCCCATCATTCAAAAACGTTCCATTACATACAGGTATTTTACAAACAATTTCAATAATTTATGAATAATATTTTGGTTCAGACCTTCATTAAGAAAATTTACTCATTATACGTTACGTTGGTTCTCATTATTGTGATATTTTAGTTAAAAGTAAGTGATGTAGTAAAGTAAGCAATCTATAAGATTTATATATTACATAAAAGTGCGAAAGCTTGAAAAAAAGTTTGATCACAAAATAGAGTGTTACCCTTGTTTACAGATGGACATTATTTTAAGTAACAGTTCAATGCGTATTTAATTTTTTTGTAATAACACGGATATTGTTTAATCTTGACACGAAATAAAAAGCATTAGTCATTACTAATGCTACCACATTTGGTTAATATAATTGAAATTAAAATTTCTGCACAATTTAATTTATAAGATTTTAATACCAGAACAGTTAAATTATAATATTTCCTTAATTGAAACAAATTTCAAGAAACGTGTAGAAAAGCAAACTAGTGACATGGTATCATGCTTGTATCATTTTATTTTTTCGATGAAAAAAAAAAAAACTCAGCTACAAGTGTAGTAATGAATTTGTGAACATATTTTCTTATTTTGTTTGATCAGGTGTACGTCACGACATAATTATAGTATACACGTTTGCATTTGTATTGTTTAGACGTTTGTCTTTTATAGCATAGATAAAAAAGTTTTATTAATTCTTATTAAACCCTAAAAACCCCAAACAGAAAACCTGAAATATAATTAATTTCCCATATTTTGTGATAGATCGTTATTATAAACGTCAGCTGTACAAATATTACGTCAGATGTATCGTTTGTCTGTTAATTTTCACACAACGTATATACTGTTTGTATATAAAAACGGCATAACTTACCTGTGTTATTTTTTTTACACGGGAAGTCTGATATTCATCAGTTGACATTGTATAAGATTCTATAGTAATAATTTCAAAAATCATAACTAATAATCACTATATGTTATAAAAGAAAGTCCTGTGCTACGTCTGTCTATCTGTTCGCAATAAACTCAAAAACTACTGAACGGATTTTCATATGGCTTTCATCAATAGAGAAAGTGATTCATAATATATATAATAACATGTATACAATTTTTCTAAATATCATTATGTGTGCGAAGCACAGCTAATAGTTTATATAACGTATACTCAAACGACAAAAATGTTCAGTGGTGTCATTGCAAAATGGAGCACATATACTTTGAACACGAACTTCAATGTTAGCGGGAAAATGTGTTTCTAGTGGCATCACATCGCCCGCGCCATCGCGTACAAGTGTTCACTTTGTGACTATGAGAGTAGGAGGTTCACACGAATGCATCAGACTTGAGTGCGCATCACTGTACTGCGGGAGCGCGGAGTGTTACGTACTTGCGGCACAAAATTTCGATTTACCCAGAACTACTGAAGAAAAATCATTCGTCATTTGAATTTCCTATAGATCAGGAAATAGAGATTGTCTTATAATTAAAGTTAAGACTCGCCTTTTTGTATATTACACAATATATTCTATTCAAAGTTCTATTATTCAAAAACCAATATAAGTATTAGACTTATAATTATAAAGGCAAACTTTCATTTACCTGGTTCTCGAACTTCATCATAGATGGTTGTCTTATCTTATCGGTACCACATATTTAATCTGAAATAATTGTCAACTTACAACCCTTTTATACACCCTCCATTTAGAAAGCGTAAAAGTATAATACTATAATTACTAGTAAGAATTTTGTTATAATCGGTTCAACTCTTTCGGAAACAATTCACGACATACTTTTTATTTTTATTATTGACTATTGATTTAAAAAAATACGTGACTAGACGTGGTCTAAATCGAGTAACGTATATATAACAACATCGCAATAAAACTTTGCTACGTAAACAAATATTCGTTCAAATTACAAAGGAAAGGTTTTGTCTGAAAAGTTTCAGACGTCAAAGGAGAGGAGGGTGAGTGGTAGAATATTGGTTGTCTGCCACCCTAAGGTCCCGGTTACACAGAGATATCCAGTAAACAAAACAAAATACTTTTAAACATGGCTTTAAGTAAATTATGGAGTGATCAAATGTTTTTCATAATTAAATGAAGGCACATAAACAACTGGCAGCATTGAATAATCACAACTAAAAACCACTGTTAGTGTATCATTATTATTACATTAATATTATATTTGATAAATATTTTTGTCTATTAAATGATTACATATTCCTTACGATTACGTCGACAACAATGATTTCTCGATTTTTTCTGTGTATTCTCTGTTAGAAAATGATTTTTTCGAAATGACTACGCTATTGACCCAGCAAGGTCTTAACAGCTTCACTGGACTACTTAGAAAATGATCTCTAATGTAAGGTTCTTTATAAGTACCTATTGTTATGTTAGTATTGTATATCTTGTGCATATCACATACAATGCTTATACATTTATTTAAATTTGCAATATTGAACATATATTGCATCTATACTGGTGAATAATTTGAAACAGATCAATGTAGCTGAGGTGTCCGAGTGGTTAAGGAGTTGGACTTGAAATCCAATGGGTACTACCCGCGCAGGTTCGAATCCTGTCCTCAGCGAACTTTTTGTTGTTTTTTTTTTTTGTTTCAAGTAAATTTATGTATACTAAGTATGTATATAAATAAAGTATATAAATGTATAAATGAGCAATTAAGAATATGAATTTACTATATTTTATTCCATTTGAAATTTTAAGAATGATACCTTGTTTTCGAAAATATAAATATACATGCTAGGAGTCCTGTATATATATATTAAAATAACCGTGAGTCGGATTAATCGTAGTTAATAGATATGTTTTAAAAGTCTCATAGTCTCTTCTTTGAAATCTAATTAACCCTTTCGTTAACTACTTTCTCTTCCTAATTTTTAACAATCTAAAAGCAGATTCCAGTGCAGCCGCCAGAACACAGCTCCACTAAAGACTTCAACGTCAATAGCACAATAAAATATTCTATCTTCCTCATTAAAAGTCCAGTAATCTGTAACATTCTAACCACACTACTGGACACATTAGACATGTCACACGGCCATTTATCATGAAACCGTTTTCTACGAAATACGTAAAAAAATAATAATCAAAAGGTAAGCGACCTACTTATGGAACAGGAAAAATATATTAGGAATGATATCACGGTTTACTAATTTACAATATTGCAAATATACACTGTCATTTGTTCCATGAATTGTAGGACGATTAGAACAGTGAAGACCGCAAACACACGTAATGAGTTCCACTTTAAGGTTCAGGCAGTGTATACTCGTATGTTCTTAAAGTTTTTTGACAATATCTATCGAATGTCGCAGTAGTCTGGTGAAGACCTTGCTAGGCCAATAGCGTAGTCAGATCGAAAAAAAAAATCGCATGTTGTATTATTGCCGGCCGCATAATAGGGGTAAATTAAAAATCGCTCAGCAGAGCAACCACGGCCAAGTAGTCCGGTCAAGCTGTTAAGACCTTGCTAGGTTAATAGCGTAGTCAGTTTGAGAAAAAAAAACTCTAAATCAATGCTTTAACTATTATAAAAAGATAGTGGATAAACTAAAAAAAAATATAACCGGTTTAAAAAATTCAACCTTAGAAAACTACATTATTCGTGAGTAGCATGGGTTGTATTTTACTTTTAAAATCCACATTAACGCGAGCGTATAATCAGAGGAAACATTTTGTACATATTTTGACGTGATAATTTCTTATAAGTCGATGAATGTCGGTTGTACGCATGAAAAAAGTATCTCATTGTCACGTTCCCCCTGAGTCTAGCGTGCAAGCGAGAGCGCGTGCAAACGAGTGCAAATAAATGTTAATTTATCGAAAAAAAAATGTAATTTTCAATTAACTCCTTTGTATTATACAAAATAATGATAATTTAATTCAATTAAAAAATTATGCTGGTTTTCATCCATGTTTTCCTTATGTCGTTATCACGTAAAATTACTATCCGTACACCGACTCTACAGAAAATCCTTTCTTAGTTCGAAAGATAATTATGATCTCATTGTTTACTATTAAAAAAATCACAATTCGAGCATTTTCAGAAAGATATTCTTCCGGTTCCGCGAGCATTACTAATAATTTGTATTTAATGGGTAACACAATCGGATCATGGTTGCGAGAACAAAAGATTGCAAGGAAACTAGACAAGTTGTGGTCTAGTTTTCTACATTAATTTATTGTTTCTTCAATAGGAAGTACGACGCTCATTCGGGATTTGATTAATTTATTGCATATAATTAAAACTTTATTAAATCTCTGTATAAAAAGTCCAAGTGTAAGCCCTCATCCGAGCACTAAGAGAGCGAGTCTTCTCTTGTAACAGCACGATCCCAGAATTTTCATTTTAATTTACAAAAGCCGGGATAAACATTTACAAAGATTGTTTCAACGGTACAAAAGAAGTCTTTGTAAATGCCGTTTCTCAAATCACTGAAAACTTCCAAGGCAGTTGACCCCTGCGAAATGTTAGATGAATTTTTGTTAAATCCGCCAATATGTTTGTTAAAATTAAACCTAAAACCATTATCATAAAGTCGTTTTTACACTGTTCCAAGATTTCAGCATGTAGTACTATGTGGCTCCTATAAATGCACTCTATTCCTATACAGTTATAGTTGAATTTATATTGCCGGATCTTGGATCTAGGTTAAGCAGCAGTTACTTCTCATACCATAGTAGTGAAACAGTAAGCTTCAGAGATTCAAATGAAATGAAACGGGCTCTGACGTGTAGCGGGAAAGCTTTATATCTGCCCCTTTATTATGCACTTTGGCAGCCGGCGAAGGTATTATGAAATCATTCGCATTACCAAAATGAATGTTTCTTTGAGACATCTTTTATTTAGATTTACTAAATCTTCGCTGATATTACCTGTACATATTTTATTGTTCTATATTCTTTGCGTACGTGAGACGTAAGGACAAAGACAGTTCCTATATTACAAAAAAATTGGTAGGTGGTAGAGCCACGCTGAAGCTATTACTGGCTTCACCATGAATGAGTCGGCTCGTTTGGGGCAATACCACCCTTTCACAGAAAACCAACGTGAAGTAATAGTGCTTAGATTGTTGCGTTTCATTCGGTCAGTGAGAGCGCCGGAGGCCCACCTCTCCTCACCTTCCCCTCTCCTCTTCTCTTCCTCCCCTCCTCCCCCAACACAGGCTAGCAACGTATCTGCGACTTCCTGGTGTTGCAAGTGTCTATGGACGGTGGTGATCACTTAACATCAGGTGACCCATCTGTTCGTTTGCATTAACATATAGGTGTTTAAACTTATAAATAAAATCGTTAAAAAGGTGCCCTTAGCCCTGGACTCTGAAATCTCAAATACAGTATTGTACTTAAGAACCTAGTCATGAATAGAAATCCCTTTTGAAATTAATTTATCTTTACGTCATTTTCAGAAACCAATGCTATAATAATTTCTATAGGCGTATGTGGGTATAATTATTTATCATTAGTATTGTGTTATACATCTATATTTTTGAGTATTACCCTCAATAATATCTATTGAACTTCAAGAAATAAATTAGTTGATACTCAATTTGGAAAGAGTTTTCACAGCTAATCGAATATCAGTAAAGATTATTTGATTCTATGATAAACACAGTCTTACAAATGATAACCACGAGTCCGTCATTAGAAGGAAATCCACAGTTATGTACAAAATGAGAATATAGTATATTGATATCATTTAACAGTAAATATGATTACTAAAATCATATAATATGAATAATGCTGTAGTTTTTAGAACCACAATATATTTGTAAATGTCGCTGTATATATATTGCTATATATAAAAATTGATATTTTTTATGTTTTTTTTTTGTTTATATTAATGAGGCTTCAATACATCCTTGATGTCTTTGTCAGCCTCAACTCACTTGGATTCATCCATCGTTAAACTTGATTTTCATATTTGGAGAATAACGAAACAAAATTATAACATACTCTAGCCACATTACATACAAGAATTCTCAATATAATATTAACGTCTCCAGGCCTCTCTGAGTATTTTAGGCGTAATTCTTTGGTCTGGTCACCAACTAATTCCACTGTCTCCATTTCGTCTCAGGACTACCAGACGACGTGCGGGCCTCCATTTGTTCGTAGTTGATAGGTCTTTCTTTACCTATGAAATTACCGTTCTGCAATACTGGCCATTTCAAATCAAAATAATTTTTGTTTGGCTAAGAATTCTAATTTCTAATTAATTTTATTTTAAAAACATGGAATTCTTTTTCCAAAAGTAGTCATTTGTTTATGGATTAGTGTTACATTTTCACCGCATTTCAATCTTTTTTGTCATCATGGATACGTTAGAAATTCGAGTAATTATGGAATATGAGTACTGTCGTGGCAGCAACGCGGCACAAGCGGCACGCAACATCAACGACGTTTACGGAACTAACATTACAAACCAACGCTGTTATTGGTTTGCTCGCTTCCTTTTCTGGGAATTTCGACCTGAAAAATGAACCTCGCGATTGTCCGAAGACTTTGGTCGACAATGACGAATTAAAGGCGATTGTGGAAGCTGATGATATACAATCTACGGCTGAATTAGCAGCAGCTTTCGACGTTAACGTCAAAACAATATTGGTCCATTTGCGTCAAATTGGCAACGTAACGTAAAGCTGGACAAATGGGTGCCCCACGAACTCAATGATCGCCAGTGCGAAGTACGCGTCGAGACGTGCCTTGCACTGCTCAACAGACACACAAATGAAGGAATTTTGAACCGCATTGTTACCTGCGATGAAAAGTGGATTTTGTTTGATAACCGCAAGCGTTCAGCAAGTTGGTTGGATCCTGGTTCAGCACCTAGACAATGCCTCAAACGAAAACTTACTTAAGAAACTATCTTCTTATGGAATTGGTGACACACTGTTACAGTGGTTTTCTTCATATCTTACTAATCGTATCAGTTGTTGTCATTGACGGCTTTCAATCTGATTCATTTACATAATTTTTGGTGTACCTCAAGAGTCTATTTTTGGCCCGCTTCTGTTCAATATCTTTGTTAATGACATAACTCAGTGTATAGGTAACTCTTCATGTTTCATGTTTCATGTTTGCTGACGATCTCAAGATTGCACGTAAAATTGCTTGTTTGGTGTGAAATAAATGGTATGGCTTTAAACATAAACAAATGTTATCACATAAAATTTAGCAGGAAGAAAAATATAATACCGTCGAGCTATCACATTAACCACATTGCTATTCAAGAAGTAACATATATTAGGGACCTTGGAGTCATCTTCGACAATCATTTAAAGGTTCATATAATAACATTTGTTTATCTTCACGTAAAATTTTAGGTTTAATTCTTAGAAACAGTAGGCTATTTAGAAACAAATCCATCAAGATACTTCTATACAGCACGCTTGTAAGAAGGCACCTTGAATATTGTAGCACTGTCTGGTGCCCACATTATCAACTTTACATAGACCGTATCGAAAATATTCAAAGACGTTTCACTATAGCTTGTTTGTCAGGTTGTATGAAATTTGCTCCGTATAATGATAGACTGAAAAAGTTATACTGAATCTTTGTACAATAGAAGAATTATGCTGAACATGACTTTTTTATACAAACTTTTCAATAACCACATTGATAATTCAGAACTTTTGAATCGATTTAATATTAATGTGCCTTCCAGACTACCTAGATTTCCTGTCTCTTTATTTGGTCACAAAAGCTACAGAACCAATTTATGTCATTTCTCCATCGTTCCCAGACTTTCTCGACAATATAACGACCTTGTTAAAAAAGATCACATCATAGACTTATTCAGTAATTCCCTATCTAATTTCAGATCTAAAATTTTTTTCTATTTAATTAATTTCTGCAGGATCTTTTTTTCCTTAATTTTTAAGTTATAGATTATCGAATTGTTTTATTTTATTATCTTCTTAATTTTTTTCATAACTGTTTCTTTTACTTTTATTGTCTTCCGCATCGTATCTTTCTTTCTCATCTCATCTTTCTCATAAATGCTGTAGTCAACTGTAAATAGTGACATAAATAATTTCTAAGTATTCGCATGTATGTTTTTTAGTTTTTTATTTTATGTTACTGTTGTTGATTCAATATGTTAAATAAATCTCCAACCATCATTGGTCAATCGCTCCTCTCCGCTGCTCCTGCACGACAACGCGCGATCTCATACTGCACAGCAGACGGTCTCTATGTTGCAAAAACTGGGGTTGAAAGTTCTCCGTCATCCGCCCTAGTCACCAGACCTTGCGCCTATAGACTACTACTTTTTCCAGAATTTAGACAACTCCTTGGCGAGAAAAAAATTCAATACCCGAGAGGCAGTACAAAATGCCTTTGAAGAATTTGTTGCCTCCCGTCCCGCTGATTTCTTTAAGAAGGGAATCAATAAACTGCCACTGCGTTGGCAAAGATGCATTGATTGCATGGGTGATTACTTCGATTAATACAAATAAAAAATACATGAAAAAAATTCGTTTAAATTTTTTCATACAAAACAGCAATTTCATAGGTAAAGACCTAATATATTATTATATTATTATTAGACGTATTCAGTAAATTACGATATAGGCTTTATTTAAATTAAGTGTTAATGCATCGGTAAACTATTAATTACTACTGACCACTAGATGACGCTGTAGCATATCAACTTCTGTATCGTTTAATGATCTATTGTGAATATTACTATGCCTAAGAATTTATACTATATTCAATTCACAGTAACTCGATTATTTATTACAACGAATAATAATAAAAACGTACGACACCGCGATCATAGCGTATCGTACAATGTTTTTATGGTGCATGACTGGCAAACATTCAAATAGAACAATAAAAAATTAAGAAATCTCCTAACGATGTGTTTCTAAGTTACTTGAAGATATATTATACTATTTATATATTGATCTGAACCTATCACAGAACATATCCTACACGTGTGAAATACCCATTATGTAATTTAAGATAATCATGAATATATTTTATGTAACTTAATTGTTAAAACATATCCGCGCTTGGTTGAGAACTCATTACAATACTGAGATGTGGTCTTGGGAAATATTTGTCAATGCGTCTGAGCTTTCATTGCTTAATACAATTAATTTAGTTAACTATATTACTTTTCGTATCTACATAATGATTCAGTGCTACAACAAAGAAAGCTTACATATTAAAAAAAAATCTGGTAAATAATTGAAATTGCTAATGTAAAGAGGTTACCAATAATGTTAGTTTATTTTCCACGCACGATGGCACCGCGATCCCAATGGGTAGCATTTTATCGTTTCTACAGCTTAAACGATAGGAAATCTGCAGTTTTATGTTTGCACGCTAGATGGCAGTAAGGAAAAATCAAGTGATGACGTTCAAAAATTGAGACGAGTGTTGTAAATTTCAGTTGACGAGAAATGTATAGGTCTTTTTGTACGCTAGATGGAAATTCCATGTCAATTTTGTTTTTCAAGTGTTCCTCATATGATTTTTATTTTCTGTCGAAAATTATATTTAACTAATGGATTATAAATCAACTAGTAATTACAACCACAAGTAATTGTTGCATGGGTTTGAAATATTCAGAGGGAACGTGAAGAAGATAACTTTTGACTACGACTCTGCAGCGTTCGATAATCTGATAATCAATGTTTTATAATATAGGTGCAGGAGGATGAAGCAACATTTTTTAGGTGCAAAAAAATTAACGTACGTATATTGAACTATGTAAATTTTGTCATGACGTCATCGATCCAACCACAACTGCTCTGTGAAATCGATATAACAATTTCAACATTATGTGCAAATAATGTTATATATATATTTCGCTTTTAAATATGAGATATACACATATAGATTTTAGTCATTACATTGTATACATAAATATTTATGTGTATTATTAATAGATGATAGATTCATTGTAGTAATTATAAGCTCGAACCTTTTTTAACAGTGATATTGTTTTTTTTTTTTTTCTCGAACTGACGACTCTATTGGCCTTACTAGGCCTTCACGGCTTCACCGGACTACTAAGGCGAGTGCTTAAGGCACTCAGCCGATTTTGTTTAAGTAACATGCTCAAGGGTGCACGGCACACCTCGGCTTGGGCTGTTACCGGAAATAACCCGATCTGACCTAGCTAAACTATGCTAAGCTATACAATTAAAATTGCATGATTCAAAAACACAACATGTAAATCGGAAAGAAACTAGACTACTCGATTCAGTTCGAATAAGGGAAAAACAGTAAACCCTTCCACCAGTTTATGTAAAGGTGTATGTCTGAATATCTGTGTGTGTGTATAATCGGTGTGGTGTGTACTGTATCGCGATAGCAACATCTTTTGTGATCACCCGGGTAATATCGAGCAAAGATGCTGCCGAGATGACGCGACGTATGTGCGGGAGTAAAACGTGAGGGCCCTGACTCGTGACGCACGAGGGAGGGGTCCGCGACGTGGCCGGCCACGTGAATTGAAAAGATCGAATTCACAGATTAAACGAACGGCGCCGGCGCCGGTATCTAAAAATGGAAATAACGACATTGTTTATCGATTTTAGGGGAAGATAGATATAAACACGCGAGCTTACTCTATCTTATATTGAGAAAAATTATTATTATTTCGAGAGGGCGGCGCGCGCGAGCCTTTGAATGGTAGCCGCGATGTGGCAGGATCGCACGAATAGGGCCCTGTTTTGGATCGTTTGCTACTTCATCGTACGCGGAGATCTCCGAGATCTCGTGGAAGACTAAGAGCTGGGCTGACCAGTCCATACCAGATAATTTGAAGGAGAGGGCGGGGTCGGCCTGTGAAGGCTTAGCCGTCTGAGGACGAGGAGCAGGCTGGGGCGCGATCTTGGGGGCCCACGGGGCCTGAGGGGCCCGTGCGGGGCGGAGAGGCGCGCTAGGCGCGGGTGCGGGCGCTACCGGTGTACGAGATGTGCTCGGCAAGTTAGGGAAGGCCTCTCTAGAGTTGAGAGGCGGAGGTCGGGGACAGGTTGACGCTTAGACGGCGAGACCTGCCTAGCGTAGCGGGGCTGTTTTGTACGCGGGGCGCGGGGATACCCGCAATAATTCGCGGTATGGCCCACGCCGCGGCACAAGACACAACGCGGAGGATCGGGCGAGTCTTTTGTGCGAGGACACTCCTTAGTGGAGTGGTCGTCGAGACACTTATGGCACCTGGGTTTCAGGTAATAATTAAGTGCGGAGTGTCCGCATACCTGGCAGTTGTGACGCTGCGAGGGTACGGACGTTTTGCGCAGCGGCTTTACGGTGACACCGGAGAGGCCGCAGAGGGTCGAGAGATTAAATATTTTCTTACCCTCCACGGTGCGGTCGAGAATGACCAACACCATATCGTAGGGCATTCTAGTCCGCGGGGAGCGCATACGGTGCACCTGTTTGACAGGGAACTTCTGTTCCCTGAGGTCTTCGTATATGTCATCGACTGGGATTTCCGAAGGGACTCTGCGGATGACAATACGTAGCATACGCTCTTCTTTGAGCGCATGGGTGAAAAAAGCAAACTTATTATCGCGCAGGAAACGCGTAAGTTTGCAGTGATCAGTAGGGGTAGCTACCTTTACCTGAATACTCACGAGGGTACTCATGGCAGAGGTAAAAGGAATGTCTACTGCTTGCAGCAGACTAGAGATTTCGACCCAGGATGCTCTGTCTTGGATCGTGACAGGAGGTGGAGGGCGGGGCTTCTTACCCGTGACTGCGGGAGTCGCAGCTTTGGGCGAGACTGGTCTCGGGGGTGCGGGAGTCGTCGTTGGCTCTTTCGCGCCATCGACGTTTGCGAGTTTAGAAGGCTTAGCACCTTCATTCTCGGACGAGGAGGGATTTTGGCGCTTATTGCGCGGTTTTTGACGCCGCGTGACTTCGGTGAAGCCGTCGTCAACGGGGGGATCCTGCTCCATGTCGGAGTCAGAGCCGGACGTATCGTCACTAGAGGAGTGACGATTCGTCAGCTCGAAGTCATTTGATTCCTCGATTCTAACTAAAACCGAGGGAGCGGGCATCGCGAAAGAGTGCTCGGCGCGATACTTCTTCGTAAACGCGTCATAGTTCTCTATTACGGAGGGACAGTTGCTTCCGATGAAGCCACGAAACCTAGCGAGTTCAGCTTCTAATTAGTATCGAGTGATGACTCACTCGACAGTACTGCGTTGTCGAGATAACCATCTGGCGCGTGCAAACGAATGCGTGCGTTCAGCGCTGCAGACGGATCGCAACTCGCAAAGTGACTACACTATCCCCAATAGTAAACACAGTACAATGTAAAAACAACGGCAATCACCGATCGCAGCTCTCATGCTAACCTGTGAAAATGTCTTCACGTTGCACTTGAAGGTCGTATGATAGGAAAGAGGGAACACGCTGCCCGGAAGTTCGTGCCCATATAGGATTTACCGTGTAAACCGCCCGACGCCTGTGGTTTGGTTATGAAAAAGAGAGGAAGCGATAAAATTGAATAGTTTTTCATGACACTCGCCAGGATACATATATTCTTTAGGAATAGTACTTTTCTTTTGGATAAAATGTATGAAGGTTACTGAGTCGATTCTTTCGGTGAAGGAAACCATCGTGTTGAAATCATAGCATATTGGTAGGGTTTTTTTTAATCCGCCTGTTAACTATTGCTCTCAATTTGAAAATCTATTGTCAAGCGTGTATTTCCGCATTTGCACATTAGAGCCTGTCCGTTCTAGGCTTAGCGGGTTTACTATATTAAATGACGTCGTTATTTAAAATCTGAGGAGATTTTGGTCAAACGATATATCTATAAGTATAAAACTGTACTCCGTCTTCTTTTCTGTACGGCTAACAACGTATGTGAACGTAGAAGAGTTAAGAAATAAAGTTGAACATGTTTTTAAAAATGCTCACATTTTTCATAAGATATTGGACTACATTATACGTAAATGGTCATCGAAGAAATTAAATTTATAGGAAAAAATGAATTTAATTATGAGGAACTTATCACTTAATTTCTTAAAATGTTGTATAACAATATTAATTTTAATTAGCATTTTCTTTACTTGATAATTTACATATTCTGTGGAAATGTGTCCACGTATCTGGCTTGTTATTTCGATATATACGAATTATTAAATTTCATGGTCTTGTGTTAATTAAAATACAATGTTAACATGACAAATTTTATGCTTATCATAGACTCTCTACTCTCATCTGACTCTCATATGTTGCTTTTTCATTTTTTGTAGGTTTCCTCCTCGACTCTGGTAAGTTAAAAATCTTTCTATGATTGTAGTAACTTTTATTTTTAATAACAAAATAATGTTTTTGGCTACTAAACTTCTAGTAGATTATTAATGCCATTGTTGTGTAGGTAACAATATTACAAGATGGTAGCCGTCTTCTTAGAACTATCCAAGGAGTTTTTTGTAGCAAGTTGGAAACCATGCTTCGTACTATTATTCCCATGCACTTCACTTATGCACAATAACAAAACTATGTTACGTAAAACACCGCCTATATTACAAAATAATACAAGATACAAGATAGAGCCAAATAACACAAGATCATTGTCCTGTTCGTTTTTTCCAATATATCATTTGTTTTTGATGAATTGATCAAAATTCAAATTTAATATTTTGGATTTGGTGTACTACTGTGTGCGCCTATAATTTTTTTTTCTTTAATTCTTATCGCACAAACATTTGACACTCAATATTTTGTTTTTCATGGAAGTAATACTAAGTAAATAAATTATTAACGTACATAAAGAACGATCAGTGAATCAATCAATCTATGTAATTACTCCACCCAATGTTTACCTTATTTGTGCTTTTTACTTTCTTCAATGTCTACAATATTTAAGAAAACTTAACACGTAATTTTGTACTAAAATAGTGTTTTTAAAGTTTTATAGGGAAATTTTAAGGTGGCATGAATTTCTTGTGCTCGGCTATTATTTTCAATTTACTTCATTTCTATATATATGTTGAAATTAATGCATTCCGGTAATGTTGGTCGATATGGAAGCTTGTAATATGTCATTTCAATGTTCTAATAAATTAACTGACATTTATAAGTATTGCAGACGGCACTCTGATACATTTTATGGTGAAGAGATCACAACTAACACAAAAAAGAATGTATCATCTTAAATTGATTAAAGGACCGGCTTAAATTCTTATCAATTAGGTTTCGGCACATTCTCTTCTTTGGAAAAGGTGTTCTACAACTGTATTTGTACAGTATAAGTACTACATAGAGTTAGATAGTAGCACAGCCGAGTTTTGTAGGGCGGATCGATACAGAGTCCTCACATCGTATCTATATCTGCCGACATACGGGCAGCTGGTGACCTCTAAGCTCACTCGCCTATCGCACTCTTGTGTTATTAAATCTTATATACTTCCTAATATCATGAATTTCATAACAGGTATGTGTTTAATTTAGTTCCAATTTTAGACAATCTTTACATTTGAAATTACTCGAATATTAGGATTATAAAAATGTAGCAACTGTTTTTTAAATTTTTTTTTGGCGTTCAATCACAATCTCACCTGACGTTAAGGGACGATATAATCCAAAAAGGTAGCTATGCTTAGAGAGAAATGGTTCTGAAGTGCAGCTCACGGAACACACTTGCAGGTTTTTATGTTCAGCAAGAAAAAGCTCACTATGTTACGGTTTCATAACTGTTTTTAATGGATTCCCAAGTTGATAGACGCAGCGAGCAGACACGCTGTCATTAAGTCACTATTCTTTCGAAAAGTGTGAAATACGGAGGGGTTAACACGTGACTAGTTTGCGAGGAATAGTCATAGTGACTCGCTTTAGCGTGTCAATATTCTTCCTAGTAGAATTTATACGCCGCTGTGAACACGTACCACTCTCTATAGACTCTCAATATCTACGCAGTACTTAATAATTCCAACAACTTATTTTTAATTTAAAAATGAATATTGGATTAATAAATTTGAGTACATATTTGTATGAAACACTTACGCACTGTTAAAATAATATATGTATGTAAACGAAAAAGTCTGTTTTGCGATTTATTTAAGAACAAAGCTTGGGGATCTATTTAATTTCTTGATGAAATTTGGTAAAATTTTAAAAAGAAAATTTACATTGTTTTAAAAATTTATAAATATATTTTTAGTGTAACATGGGATTGAAAGAACCTTACATGATTGTTTTGTTTTCGCATAATCCGTTATTATCCCGACCTTACACTTGTTACACCATCATACCACACGGGAACAGTCAAGTTGCGACACAATTCATCATTTACCTATAACCAATGCGACACATCAGTCACTTATAGCATCAGACGACATGAGGCTACAAATACGAGGAATTGGGCTCTCGTCACCAACGTGGGATCATGAGACACTCTTTGGCCATTGAATCAAGTCTGAAGCCACTATTCGTTCAGACTTCGAGCGGTAGTCACATCTCATAGGTTAGGTTCTAGAATAGGTTTTAAAACATTTGACTTTTAGTTCAGACTTCGAACAGTCACATCTCTTAAGTTTACTTACGGTGCTATTAGTTCATACTTCTAACAATAGAACATTTTAGGTCTAATGGTAAAATAAGTAAAAGTATATTCTTTTAATATTAAATAGCTCTTATTGAAAGTGTTTTTTTTCAAACTCGCGGACGCACCCCACATTATTCACTAATCAATATTTTTTTAAACTCGTCATAGTGTCTTGCTTTAGAATTTTTATTTATGTAATAAAATAACCTTTCTCTTACAAATACTTTTTTTTAAATATATATTTGTACCCTTATCAAGAATATTTTTAAATTACCCAAAATGTAACTATAACTTATCAAATAAGATTAAAAAAGATTTTTGGCGGGATCTTGGAATCTCATGTAGAGGATTTTATATTTTATTCTTAATTTTGTATGAGCTGACTATTAATATAGTTTGGTTACTATGCACAAGTGAAGTGCATGGAAAATAATACCGAGCAGCATGGTTTTTGACTTGCCACAAAAACTCCTAGGGATTGAGAACAAAATTAAAATTAAAATTTAAGTTAAGTTAAGTTAAGTTTAAATTAAATCGTGCTGTAATAAATCTAATACTTAATACTACATAAAGTATTTTTGCATTTTAAAGTCCCTGCTACTGGTTGATAAACTATCACGGTTCACATTTGTCTATCTTATAAGAGAATAACTTGAGATACTTAGAAAATTCATTTTCCGAGAGGTGCCATGGAATTAGAAATTTATTTTATATGTTAATACAATATAATTTATTTATAATAATTACTTTAGCACTCTGAAATAAGTATATATTATAATCACTTCTAAAACCTGACAACCTTAAAAGCAAGGTATGTGAGACCCGTTATTAAAGATGACGTGGACCAATATACACTAAAAATAAAGCAATTAACCACGGTTAAAGGTTTTAATAAGTCGTTTTGATGAGACGGTCCTTGTAAGGGTGTTTTTATAGCATTAATTTTATGGTTACTGCTAATTTGAACGTTTTTTGTCTTTGCAAAATAAATACAATATGCGCTTAGTAACAAGCTATATTAAAAACGTTAGTTTTGTTCGATTTTAATTAATCTACATTTTTCGAAAGACAGCAATCCTGTAATTACCCTTGGTAAAATTCAGTTTGGTAATTTCGTGAATTCAGTATACAATTTTTTTGTTTTGGATGTGCAGAATTGTATTCCTTGCAATGATGTAGGGTTAATTGGGGGGCTGAATTACTGAAACTAGAGTTTTTATTTTAGAATGTATACAACTGTAGTATCTTTACGAGTTGATTTACAGATGCCGAGTAGCTCTTTATTGTTTGTGTTAATTTCGAATAAGCAGAAGATTGAGCAGGGAGAGTGGAAGTGACTGGATTTGACGATCTGAAGTTTAGCTACAGAGGTGTTTCGTACTATATTATTTGAAGATAATGAAACGTAATAAAAGTGGTATAAAATTTTAGTTTCATTAAATTCGTTTAGGTATCTGGCCAATATTGAATTAATATTGCCAACAAAGTGAAATGCGATTTATAAGTGGCAAATAATGATACAAGTGTTCAGTTCGATGCTTGTGTAAGCGATGGCCTTCGAGTCTCCACTATTTGATTATACAGAGCTAATTTACTTTTGTAAAATTTGCTGATAATTTTCTGTAAAATTTTCATGCGATACGCTTACACGTGCTAATTAGTAGTAAAGTATATTATTGCAAATTATGTTCGTCACGGTTTTTAATAATTTAGAAATAAAATTATTCTAGTCAGGATATTGGAGGAAATTATAAAAGCTGTTTTTTTCTCGAACTGACCACGCTATTGACCTAGCAAAGCCTTAAAAGATTCACCGGACTACTAAGGCGAACGCTTCTTTTGCAATCTTCTCGCACTGTGTTCACAGCGCGGGGTGACCATTCCAGGACGAGTCCTCTTGATGGTGGCTTCATACGCCGCCCATAACTAAGGCGTGTCTTGTCCGGTACCTTTGTTGTATCCTTTGTGTACATCGGTGGCGCGTTTCGCTGGTGTCCCGTTCTAAGTAGTGGCCGAGTAGTCGCGCCAGTGCGGGCGATGATGGTGGTGATAGGTGCGGGCCACCCGTGTGGATCTATCTTTCATTCCCCTGTACGTGCTTTTCAGGTGCTGTTAAAGAATAACAAATTTTTGTCCGCTGCACTGTGACATATAAATTGAACCTCGCAGCTCTCAAATAGAGTAATCAATCAATGGACGAAAAAAAAGATGGATACTCTTTTTATCTAAACGATTCTGCAAATTAATTACAAGAACGTCGGAAACTTTTCTTTTGCTTCTCTTTACTACAAGAAATAAATATAAATGTTGTCACGTTACAAAACTTACGACAGAATGGTTTTGTTTAAGTAAGACTAATTGTTATTAAAATTTGTTCTAATAGTTACGATAATCTTTAATATGTATTTTGGTGCAAATATTGACTATTTACATAGAAATATAAGGAATAAGAGACATTATTATGTCACAAACTCTCATAACGCGTTTCTTAATATCTATTTCAAGGCACCTCTTTTGGCTTGTTCTTCGGACAACAATATGATAAGAGAGAAACTGAGATAGATCTAGACACGCTTTTTGATTCTGGTACTCATTTGGTAAGTTCGGGTGCGTTCTAATTGTAATATCATTGGTTTCAACCTGTAGTTATTAGTGCACTGTAATTGAAATGTCTGTCTGAACTTATCTCTGAAGTAACTAAACTGATTTTGACGAGATCTTTACTTACAGATAAAAAACTATTATTTATACAAGCTCATACGGTCTATATAATCTATACGATTCTATACTATAATAAAACTGTAACAAGTCGAAATCTGTACATTAAATATTTTTTGAAAATTTTAATCAGGGTAGACTATGTTATCGATATAGAAGACAAGAATAATCTTTTTATAATTTTTGTCTGTCTGTCTGTCTGTCCCTATGAACACGCATCACTCTGAAACTACTGAACCAATCTTGTCGAAACTTGACATAGTGATAACTAATATTACGAGATTACATCAAATTTTGTCCCATAAAACGCAAAGGGTTCTCCAGGATAAAGGATTAAAGTCTAGAATCTAAACCCGTATAACTGATATTACATACTTTATAGGATACTTTTGTCTCATAATACACAAGGGGTTTTCCAGGATAACGGACGTAAGGAAAAAATTTGAAGTTCATGAAATTCTTAATGGATTTCGGTAATTTTCCTTTGTGCTATATATAGCAGACCGATTAGATAAAAATTTAAGCTATCATCTCCATAGGCTACATTAAAAAAACAAATAACAAAAAAATGTTGGGGTTCGAACCATCGCCCCCGTCGATCATTCGTTCCATCATTACAAAGTGGGGAACATTATCTCTAGGCTACGGCACCTGCCATTTGAGTTCAAAAATTTCAATTGCTTAGGAAACGTCGACAAAATTGTTAATAACGTTTTTTTTTTTTTTATTGACCCAGCATGGTTTTAACAGCTTCACCGGACTACTAAGGCAAGCGCTTAAGGCACTCAGCCGCTTTTGGTTTGGCAACCAGCTCAAGGGTGCACGGCACACCTCGACTTGGCTATTGCCTGTTGCATGCAAAATCGCGACCTATCTTAGATAACCTAGCTAACTATTCATATATGTATGAGTTGTTGAAACGTATATGTGTACCAAGCATATACGCCTCAACAACTCCTCCATATATTTATTATCGGAAAATTGAGTTTTTCAATTTCAAACAAAAAAAGTAAACCCTTCCACTTTCATGTGTAAGCGTGTAGGCGTGCACGTGTGTGGGGGTGATCATGTAGTGTTGTAGTGGTGATGTATATTTGTGTGTCACTCAAGGGCTCCCTACCGAGGGATCGAACCTAGGCTTGAGCCGCTGCCGTGGGAGGCCTAATCGGGTGTGCGGGAGCGAAATTAACCCCCAGACCACGGCGGCGTGATCTGTGGTTACGCGGGCGTGGGCGTGAACACGCTCTGTTTCGAGGGACAGGCTGGTACTGATCGTTCGCTGACGTGATTGAATCAGGAGAGTCGGTAAAAATGTGTCGCGGACGTCTTTTATAACGCGCAGCATTAGATACGGGTTCATAGTTTGCGGCGAATACCACTAACGGACTGGGATGATTCGCGACTTTTTCAAAATAACTAATCGTAAGTGAATTAATAACGAAAGTACCTAATATATGTAATAAGTTTTTAATCGGCGAGAAAAACGGAGGAGGTTCTCAATTCGTCGCGTATATTTTTTTTTAATGTTTAATCACGCATATCTTTTTACAGTATAGTCCGATTTTAAAAACCCTTTTTTTATTGAAAAGGCTATACTTAGAAGTTGGTCCCATTTGGGAAAAAAATGTCAACCCTAAGGGTATGAAAATCGAGAATGATTGATTATTCACACACTGATTATATCTTTGACCGCGCATAACTTTAGACAGAATAGTCCGAATTACATTATTATCCTTTGATTTGAAAGAGTATACCTAGAAGTTGGTCCCATATACATGCAAACATGAAAAAAGCAACCCCAAGGGTAGGACAACAGGGCATGATTTATAATTCAGCTTCTGAGTTGTGTATTACAAATAAATTAAGCATGTAGTAATTAGTAAGATCATAGCCACAAAAAATTATAAAATAAAATTTTTTTAACAAAAAATTAAACCGCCGAAAAAACTGAAATGCAAAAAATAATAAACCTTTTACTTTATTCATCTTAATAACTAAGTTCGTAAACTAATGTAAGTATACCTAAGAAATTTTGAGTCTGTAATTGGGTTCATTAAGATTTTTCGCGCTTAAAATTGAAACCGCTAAAAAGGGTCCATAGATGGCACTAAATTGAAATATTTTGTTAACACTAGATATGCGAGTTTTTTTTATGTTTACTTTCTCTCACAAAGATGAAAGACAAAAATTTGTATTTAATGAACTTCTTGATGGTTTTTGGTAAATTTTACCACCGTTCCGATTTTGTTTTTTGTTTTTTCAATGTTAGAAGGGTATGTTATCCCTCAGTGTTGTAGTTAATGTTTATTTTAGCAAATATATAATTTTAATAGTTAATCACAAGGAATATAATTGAAACCAGCAAAAAATCATTTATCGCCAATACTGGGAAGACATATATCAGCAGTATATGTTCGTTTTTATTTAATGGCTAGCTGTGCCCGTGACTCTATCTACGTGGAACCTAATGTTAAAAAACTGACTAATCAAATCATATAAATGTATTAAGTCCATTTACTTATCTCTCGTGCTTAAGTCATATCGTCATTAAAATTACAATAACTTTTAATTGAGTAGCTAAATTTAATGAAACCTAGATTTAATGTTACTTAAGTATATGCTTTATAATTTTCTCGAGGTTTTATCGTGAATGCACTACTTTAGCAATATAAACGAGTTAAAATAAACAGACAGACATTTCTAAATATGACTGAAATTCCTAGACACCTGCAACAATATTTTGTACAAAAGCCTAAAAAGTAAAAACGCGTTAGATTTACGTTCTTATTATGTATACAGAAGATACATCTACATATTACCACGAAGTTTTGATTGTATTTTACCCTTTAATTTTCAAAAAATTTGATTTCTTCGAAATACAAAGTTAATACGCGAAATACGCGCCATCACCAATTACGTAAATATGTAATCAGGTATTGTGTTTCCATGAGACAGGTATTGCCTAGTTTAAGGCCAATATTCTATAAAGGATTTTAGAAATAAAGATATGTATATTTGCATATTTATATGTTTGCATTTTTTTAATCCATGAAAAAGATTATAATATAAGACCATTCTCACATTTCGTTGTTTATTATTCCATCCAGTCTGTACGTTGGCTTATCTGAAAACACTGTCGTATATCTCGACGGAGCAAATAAAAGTAATCACCACATTTCAGTGATATAAAACGTTTTGATTGTAGTGCACAGGCGTCGGAGGTGAGGTGCCTTGGTTGGTATGGCGCCGGCTATATATTTTTTTTTCTTAAGATCACTGGAAATTAACGCTCGTCCGAGTTCACGCGATTTCGAATGACGTTTGAGGATAATCGGACGCGATAAAATAACTTTAATGGTTATTAAAGCTATTCCTATGGAAATGGGCGATTTCTTTCTTGTGTTTTAGAAACACTCGTGAAATATAATAATAACAAGTAAATGTTTTTGAAGATATACAGTGCGTGTTACAAGAACTTGTCGAATCGAGATAATCGATTCTTCTTTATCTATATGTTGAACATGATCCAGGGTCTTAATAACTATTATAATATATAACAGGTATATAAGTCTGCTAATAACTGGATATGGGTAGCAACCCATATTGTGGTTGATTTTTTTCGTTTTCTTGCTATTGTCACTGTACATACCGAGTTCAAGCGCCCCGGAATTATTCGTTACTAATAAAGACCTGCCATTTCGTTCGCGTGATTTATTAGACGATCTAAAAATGTAATATATTCTAAAGCGTAGACAGGTTTTTAAATACCGATAAGAATACACTTTATGCTTTACGCTGTTATAGCTGTTATATCTGCTGCAGTAGAAAGCTTTTCTTAGTATTTTTTAACGTTATTTGCCTGATAGAATCATTATTAGAACGAATCATTTAAGTAATAGTAAATGATATACGAAAGCATTTTCAAGAATAAAGTTAATAACATGAGATGTTGAACTCGTTATATTCGATTCTCTCGAAGTAATAATGAAAAAGTAATTAACGCTACGGCTGATATAATTGCATATCGACTTACACTTGATCAAATATCTTAATCCGCTATAAAATGAAGATTAAAATTTCGATTGACTCGTTGCCATTTTGGAAACCCAGCTTTGTATGTAATATACCTAATTATCAGCCTATACACGTGTAAAGATATCATGAACGACCAAAATTAATGTTTTTCAGTTTACACATAAAAAGTAAAGCCAGCTAAAATATGTAGTCCGGTGAAGTTGTTAAGACCTTGCTTTGTCAATCAATATCAAACATACTTTATTCAATTTAGGCCCTAATAAGGCACTCATGATAATATATATGATAATAGCGTCAAAAAAAAGAAGCCAGCTAAAAGTTTATAGTTCACAAATCGACCTAGCTTGTTACATTGTAGGATGGTAAAACATAGCACTAGTGGTTGGCTAGATATCAGCAATCAAATTTAATACAGTGGCAATACTGAAGCGTGACTCATGTGCGTCAGAGAGATAAATGGTTGTATGCTTAGAAATAAGTTGTTTTTGTTAATCGAATACTACGTTTTACACCACTATCATAGTTTTTAGGTTGTTACCTTTCAAGATCTGTTAATGTATATTCAGCATTTGATAGGATTTTCAGTTTGTTGTAAGAGCAACGATACCTGAATAAAAGTACCTCTCAGTGATCATTTTTGTTTTTCAATTGCACTGTGCATAGTAGTCATGGTAGTCTAGTGGGTTGACCGATGAATTTTTTCCAGTCGGATGCGCGCAGCTTTGAACTCTGGTGACAATGAATTTTTCGGAATTCGCGTACATTTACCAGTTTAAATTAGTAACACTGTTGAATGACAGTAACGGATATCTAAACATAGTTTATATTACTTAGTTAGGCTTAAATGTTAGAGCTATATATGTAAACACAAAGCTATAAATAAATTAGGTCAAGAATAATGATCGTTTGTAGCATACTCTGCTGTTTTGTATATCTGGGTCTCTAACAATGTATTGTCATTAATGTCACTAATGTCAATGTCACTTTTATATTTGTCCTTCCGGATTTTACTGTGTCACTGAATTGTACTCTCTCTGTTCGTTGAATTATATCTCTTTGAATCCAACGGAATATTTATTTTTAACCTATAAATCTATCAGGTTATGGGCCCAGCACGCTTCCACTGGAAGGAATTGTAATCTACACGATAACCGTAAAATTTTTACAAAATAAACTATAACGTGTACGTGTGGATACAAAATGGCAGGAGATGCTTCAACATTGCACACCATTGAGAAACTTAAAGGCATGGATAATTATTCAACGTGGAAATTTTGCATGAAAATGATTTTAATCCATGAAGACCTGTGGGATATTATTGATGGTGAGCAGAAAGGAACATTGAGTGATTCAGATATTAAAAAAACGCAGAAGGCGCTTGCGAGAATTTGTTTGTCAATACAACCAAGTGCATTTACTCATGTCAGGAACGCAAAGGATGCACGTGAGGCGTGGAACAATCTGAGCAAAGCCTATGAGGATAAAGGGCTCTGCCGAAGACTAAGCTTATTGAGACAATTGTTCAGTACAAAATTGACAGAACATGGTAGCATGGAGAGCTACCTTGGCAAGCTGCAGGAGTTGTCACAGCAACTGATTGATATAAATTCATCTCTTGATGATGAGTTTTTGGCTGTCATCATGCTCAGTGGGTTACCAAGTGATTATGATCCACTCATTATGGCGCTTGAGAATTCAAATCTAAAGTTGTCTAGTGACATAGTCAAAGGTAAATTATTACATGAATATGACCGCAGGAATAAAACTGAAGATACCATGGCATTCACAACAACTAGAAAAACACCTAAATGCTTTAAGTGCAAGAAGACTGGACATTTTATTAAAGACTGCCCGAGGAATAGTAATAAGAAGCCAGAAAAAGACAAACAGTCTTATAGAGTTAGACCACCCAAGGATTCACCTAACTCTCTCCTTACGGCACTCTCCGTCAGCTTCCAGAGCGGTGTATGGTATGTCGATAGTGGTGCATCAAACCATATGTGTAATAACCGAGAATTATTTTGTGATTTTCATGAAGCAAACCCGTCACAAGTGAGTGTTGCAAATGGTGAAAAATTACAAACAGCAGGACAAGGTAATGTGTGTGTCAAACTAAAAGACAGTGTGAAAACAATCAAAGATGTTTATTATGTACCTAGTCTTTCAGCGAATTTACTTTCTGTAAGTTGTTTAGTGAAGAAAGGTTATAAAGTAACTTTTAGTAAACAGAAATGTATTATATCTTATGAGAATGAAGTCTTGGCAACTGCCACTCTTAGGGATGGTATATATAAACTTAATGCCATTAATCAGCCTTTGTGTGTGGGGGTAGGCAATACTAATTTTGCTTCTTACAGTACAGTTACCAAAGAAAAGCTGTCTAGCGATAAGACTTTAATGACTTCTTCGTCGAGCTCATCAAAAGGTATAGTAAAAGAGGAGTCACAGGAAATATGGCATCGTCGACTTGGCCACTTGAACTCCAGGAGTATGGCGCTGATGAATAAAGGAATGGTCACAGGTATTAAATATAATTCCAATACATTTAATCCGTGTGTAGCCTGCATTGAAGGTAAGCAGACTCGTGCTCCCTTTCCTAAAAAGTCATATACAAGAGCGACAGAGTTATTAGGATTGGTGCACACTGACTTGTGTGGACCAATGCCAAATAAATCTATTGGTGGTAGTAGATATTTTCTGACATTCATTGATGATTTCAGTAGAAAAACATTTGTTTATTTTTTGAGTAACAAAAATGAAGTCTTTGAACATTTTAGAAATTTCAAAGCCTTAGTGGAAAATGAAACAAACCACAAGATTAAGATTATACGTAGTGACAATGGTGGTGAATTTGTTAATAATAAATTACAGGCTTACCTGAAAGATAACGGAATCAAACATCACACAACGGTCCCGTATTCTCCTCAACAAAATGGTGTGGCAGAGAGAGCAAACAGGACTATTGTTGAGAAAGCCAGGTGCATGATAAGAGATGCCGGCTTGGACAATAAGTTCTGGGCAGAAGCTGTTAATACTGCTGTGTATCTCAAAAACAGGACACCGAGTAAGGCGCTAATTGGACAAGTGCCTGAGGAAAAATGGAGCAATCAAAAGGTAAATGTTAGTCATTTACGTATTTTTGGGTGCGTTGCATATGCCGTAACCCCAAATAGAAAGAAATTGGATTCAAAATCCAAGCTGCATATTTTTGTTGGATACTGTGAAAGTACAAAAGGTTATCGTTTGATAGATCCTGAAAATTTGTACAAATGTGTCAAAGCAAGAGATGTGATTTTCTTAGAGAATAAATTTTTCGATAATAGGTCACATGATGATAATTTTGACTCTGTGTTCAATGAACTTTCTCAAAATAATACAAGGGGGAAACTTGTTGAACAAATTGAGCCGAGCCAGTCTGAACCATCCACTGTAAGACCAGAGTTTTCTGATGACCAAAGAACTAGGTTGAGTACAATTACAGTTTATGATTCAGACAGTGAGGTTGATACCACTTTAGAAACAAATATTTCTGCGGATCCCACTTACTCTCCAGGTTGCTCAACTCTGGCTGAGATGACATCAGATTCATCAGCATATGAAGATCTCGATGAGGCTGGAACATCTGTCCTGTTGGTTCAAAAACTATGCAACGGAGATGATGAACCAGAAACTGTGCAGAAAGCTTTGTCAGGCATTGACGCAGCTCAATGGAAAACAGCGATGAAAGATGAGTATAAATCTTTTTATGACAACAAATGTTGGACTCTAGTGGAGAAACCAAAGAATAAGAAACCAATTAAGTGTAGATGGATTTTTAAACAGAAGAAGGGTCTCAATGGTGAGCTTTTGAACTACAAAGCACGACTTGTAGCAAAAGGTTACTCACAGAAGTATGGGGTTGACTATGAAGAAACATTCTCTCCGGTGGTAAGACACTCAACTGTTAGAACTCTACTTGCTATTGCTGCTGAATATAATATGGAAATAGATCATCTTGATGTTAAGACTGCCTTTTTGAATGGCAACTTAAATGAAGATATATATATGGAACAACCCGAGGGTTTCATAGTAAAAGGTAAAGAACATTTTGTGTACAAACTAAATAAAGCTATCTATGGTTTGAAGCAAGCTTCTAAAATGTGGTATGAGAGAATAAACGAGGTGTTACTACAGAAAATGCACTTCAAAAGGATGACTTCAGAACCATGTGTTTATTATATAAATACTAAGTGTGATTTAATAATAATTGCACTATATGTGGATGATATTTTATTGTTTTCTAATAATTCATCGTTAAAAGAAAAGGTAAAATGTGAACTTATGAACACATTTGAGATGAAGGATTTAGGATCTGCACATCACATTCTTGGAATGAGGATAAATAAAAGTCAAAATAAAGTTACACTTGATCAAATAGGATACATAAGAAGAGTATTGGAGAAGTTCAACATGACAGATTGTAAGCCTGCTAAAACACCATTAGAAAAAGGAATTAAATTACAAAAGTGTGATAATAAAAGTACGAATTCCTATTACAGGAATTTGCTTGGCTGTCTTATGTACATAGCAGTGTGTACCCGACCAGATATTGCTCATGCTGTGAGTATGCTCAGTCAATTTAATGAGTGTCACTCTGAACAGCATTGGAAAGCTTTGAAACGTGTTCTTCGCTATCTTAAAGGTACAATAAACTATGGTTTAGTTTTTCAGAAGAGTGGTTTGAACGTAACTGCTTATGTAGATGCTGACTGGGGTGGAAATGAACTCGACCGTAAGTCCTTCACTGGTTTTGTTTTTAAGCTTGGTAATTCACTGATTTCTTGGGAAAGTCGTAAGCAAAAAACTGTTGCTCTCTCTAGCACAGAGGCTGAATACATGGCACTTTCTGATAGTTGTAAAGAAGCTCTTTTTGTAAGAAATTTTCTTAATGAATTGCTGAATATTAATTGTAATGTAATGTTATATAATGATAACCAATCTGCTCAAAAATTAACTACTAATTGTATGTATCATAGTAGAACTAAGCACATTGATATGAGACATCATTTCATTAGAGAAAATATAAACAAGAACATTGTTAATGTTAAGTATTTGTCAACAGACTTAATGATTGCAGATTTATTGACAAAACCTTTGACAAAAGAGAAACATGATAAATTTGTAAAAGAATTATGTTTATATAATTTGTAAATTACTCTTATAATTTGGTTTATATACATTCTACATTGTATTAAAGTTTATAGACAGTGTATTGTATTTACTAAGTATTTATGACATTGGTTTAAGGGGTAGTGTTAGAGCTATATATGTAAACACAAAGCTATAAATAAATTAGGTCAAGAATAATGATCGTTTGTAGCATACTCTGCTGTTTTGTATATCTGGGTCTCTAACAATGTATTGTCATTAATGTCACTAATGTCAATGTCACTTTTATATTTGTCCTTCCGGATTTTACTGTGTCACTGAATTGTACTCTCTCTGTTCGTTGAATTATATCTCTTTGAATCCAACGGAATATTTATTTTTAACCTATAAATCTATCATTAAAGGACTTGTATACAGTGGCCTTAATAAATTAAAAAAAAAAAAAAGAAACAGTGACGGAAAACATTGTGAGGAACCTGAACCTGAGAAATGTTCTTGCGTGGAAAAATATGGAAGTGTGGTTTTATCAGAGTTTGAAATCACCAATACGTAGTGGGCTGGCGCGGGTGATCATGCCCATACCTTCCTTCGGGAAGAGTCATATGACCCTGCAACAGGTCTGTTATAGACTGATGATGATGATGTGCTTACCAACAGGCACAGTTCTGTCACTTTGTCGTGCTGCAAAATAAAAATTAATCGGTAACTAACGCGAACTTTCATTTTGATTTAATGACTTGCTAACTAGGTATGAAATATGATAATGTATTTTGTATTTCGGTCAAATTATTAGTGTAATTTCTTGGGTAAAGTTTGAATGGTGTATAAATCCGCTTAGGACAGGTCTGTTAGGCATTTGCGTATTTTCGAGATGACGTCACAGGTGACAGGCGTACGCGCCGTCCGGACTGTAGCGTACATCCTTCTATTGTGTGAGCAATATGCATCATCATACGGACAGACAGTCATCCAATGAGTTAACTTAGTTTGTGGCTTCTGAAATTCGATTATGTATTTCACACATGCAACGTTTTAGCAGATAAACAAAATATATACTTCAAAATTCAGATTTTGTATTGGTAATAAATAACCAGGCTGCTGCTTGTGAATCTTTCTAAACATTTTAGTATAAAATGACCAAAAATTAATGTATTTCTACCTGCCTTGCTATGTGTATAAGATTTAGTAATGTCTTAATTAGGACAGTAGCATAGTTGCAATAACTGCAATATACGACCATTGTAGCCGGTTGATGAAAATCACAATGTGGTATGTATTAATTAGTTTTGTTTTTTAAGTACATATACTATTCATGAAAGAAACAAATTATTTACAGAATTCGTTGTGTAGCGAATTTGATCCTTATCGAACTATTTTCTTGTGATAAATACCACGTTCTATATGTCATTATATTTGTTAACTAGCCTCTGCCCGCGACTTCATTTGCGTGCAATAGATACACTAACGCGCACCAGTTCTCAAAAGGAAAAAATATCCCGATTTTGAAACATTTTTCATCTGAGCTCCGCTTCTATTGGTCTTAGTGTGATGATATGTAACATATAACCATTCTCGATGAATGAGCTATATAATACTGAAAGAATTATTCAAATTGGACGCGTAGTTCCTGAGATTACCCCCTACAAAGTCACAAACTCACAAACTTTACCTCTTTATAATATTAGTATAGATACATATATTTATCCCTAATAATATATTAAACATAACACTTTCTTCTTTACCTCCACGTATACAAAATTGTAGTTAGCATTTCTTATCATTTTAAATACCATTTGACATATTACCATGAAAGTTGACACACTTAAATGTTTTCATATTATATATTACTATATATATAAATTGCTACTAGGTGACGCTACAGTGAATCAATTCTTTTATAGTTTAACTGATCTTAATGAAAATTCATATGTTACATATTTAATAACGGAAAATTAAACAATAAGAAAAACGTGCGGCACCGCGCCCATTCATTATTTTAAATATATAATTCTCATGTTCGTGTGTATGCGACTGAAGTTCTCTTAAACTGGGGGACAGATTTTAATGGATTTTTGTGAGTATGCTGGTGAAATCAAGAATGATTTAGATTCACAATAGGATGGGCAGGTAGCGATGCGGTTGAATTTTAGGAATTTATTTTGTTATAAAGGCAGGATAATATCCGCCACGCCCACTGGGATTACATAAAATTGAACACGAGTCTGAGAAGTATACGTTCGTAATAAACATTACCTTATCCTATACGTCTTGTTCCTTTCTCACAGTAGTTATGAAGTTTTTTTTACAGGAGATATCAACGAATACTGTTTGGTATAAAATATTTTTAAAAACAGTTGCCATTTTAGGTAAAATAAAAAATCGTCTACTATATTTTAATAGTGGTCACAAACGAATTTAATCATGGAGTCAGCTATTGTGTTGTGATGACTCAGTGAGGAGTACAAGTCACGCCACCAGGGTGTCGCGCCGCGTGGCTTCAATGCGCTGACGCACCTGTTTGTAACATGATAATTTGGATTTTGTAATATCATGAAGCACTTTATATCGCGTGGTCAGCTGATATTATTTATTAACTAACTTAAACAAACTTGTTTTTTCTCTAGTATCTATACTAATATATAAAGCTGAAGAGTTTGTTTGTTTGTATGGTTGAACGCGGTAATCTCAAAAACTACCGGTCCGATCTGAAAATTTCTTTCAGTGTTAGATAGCTCATTTACCGAGGATGGCTATAGGCTACATATGGCTATAGGCTATAGGCAAATCATCACGTTAAAACCAATAGGAGCGGAATACTATTGAAGAATGTCTCAAAATCGGGCTATTTTGCGTCGGGCAGCAGCCCAGGCCGAGGTGTGCCGTGCACCCTTGAGCTAGTTGCCCAAATAAAATCAGCCGAGTGCCGCAAGCGCTCGCCTTAGTAGTCCGGTGAAGCTGTTTAGACCTTGCTGAGTCAGTAGCGTAGTCAGATCGAAAAAAAAAGAAAAAGGGCTATTTTAAGAGCTTCCGCTGCGAGTTACCGTCAGTATTATATACGTTGCCATGGTAACGTGATAACATTCTCTAAATTAATCCATACTGCCAATTCTGAAATTGGTGATATAAGTAGTTATTATGTATTCTCTAGCCAGTTTTCTTTTATGTCCAAGTTAATGAATAGGTATAAGCGCCAAATCCTCTATATAATACTTCGTAAATTTTTATCTTCTTAATTTTCAAGACCATAGAATTCATGCTCCGTGGTATTATTTTTCATTTATTTGACTTATGCACATAAAACGCGACCAATTTAACACAAATCAAGTAACACAAGATTATGGATAAGATATAAAATTCACTGCGTGACAGGCTGAAATCCCGCCAAAAACAACTCAAATGTTTATTATACCTTAATTTTGTTCCAATTTTTTAATTTGTGATATATTACGTATTATAAAAATAAAGTGTGTGTATGTAATATTAAAACAAATACTTTTGGTGAATACATATATCTATGGTGCTAGAAATATCAACATTTTTTTAAAATTCTGTCGATATGTCTGATATGTCTGTCTGTTTATTTGTTACGGGTAATCTCCTAAACAGCTGGACCTATTTGAACGATTCTTCTTAGAAATGACTACGATATTGACCTAGCAACACCGGCAGCTTCACCGGACTACAAGTAATATTTGATCGAGAATTTTACGGCCAAATAACTAACTAATTAACTGTTTTATTTTAAGCTAGCGAGTTTAGCAGACGTTGCCCACCCTGATAATAAGACAAACTATACCTAAACCTTGCCTAAAAATCATTTTATATATTGGTGAAAACGGCATGATACGTTTTGTAGTTTTTTTATCTTATCGGGAACAGACATATAGAGAGACGTGGCAGAGAACTTTGTTTTACACTATGTAGTGATGAACTGTTACCCGTGCATTTGTCCGTGTGAAATTGATCAAAAATACGTAAACATGCGCGTGAGACGTCCGCTGTACTGGATTCCAAGAATAAATATAATTGAAAGTTAAATGTTTATATGTGATTTAAATTATAGCAACTTATATAAATAACTTAATTATATCGACAATATGGGCATATTATATCTTTATAATAAAAGATTTAACACATATTGTTCGATAATGTATAGCTTAATATTTTTCATACTTACTTATATAGTGTAACTAAGCACTGAGGATGGTATATAGCACTTTAAAGTTCCAGGTATGTGGCTGATGATAAATCCCATCCCATGTTATTGCGTGTCGTACTTACAAACATTTTTGAGAAAATATTTCTGTAATTTACACATCTAATGACAATTTTACATATATTTAATATATAAAAAAACGCGTGCGTAGCCGCAGGTAACAGCTAGTAATATTATAAAGAGGTAAAGTTTGTGACTTTGTGAGGTTGTAGAGGGTAATCTCAGGAACTTCTAGTCCGATTTGAATAATCATGTCAGTGTTATATAGTTCATTTACCGAGAAAGGTTATAGGGTATATATCATCACGCTAAGGCCAATAGGAGCGGAGCACAGATGAAAAATGTTCCAAAATCGGGACTTATCCCTTTCAAGAGCTTCTGCTGCATGTTAGTGTTAGCTCAGAGTAACTATTATTACGCGGACGACGTCGCGGGCTGGGGCTATCAAATATAAAATAAGTGTCAGAGAAGTTGAGAAGTAATAAATTAGCATGGTACGGGCATGTCATGAGGCAAGCTAAAAACCATGTAACTAGAAAAGTTTTAAGCATGAAGATGGACGTATATAGGAGTAGAAGAAGACCGGAAAAGGTGTGGATGGATTTTGTGCAAAATAATACGTGTATAAAAGGTGTGAATACTGAGATGACACTTGACAGGAGAAAATGGAAGAAGAAAATTTGTGTCGGCACTAGGTGCAATAAGGGTAAGAAGATTCTGGATACCAAGTTTTCGGGATGTTTTGGAATCCATATAGTTAAGGTCGCTTCTATCCACACCAAAGATACTGAGGAAGGGAGAAAGAGTGGAAATAAAGGAGAATGGGATTTTTTTTGTTAGAGGTGTTGTAGCACTATCTATCTATTATGCTATAATAAAACTGTAACAAGGTCAAATCTGTACATTAAATATTTCTCGAAAGATATAATTGGGATAGACTTTGTTATCGATATAGAAGCCAAAAGTAATCTTTTTACATTTTTTGTCTGCCTGTCTGTCTGTCTCTGTGAACATACGTATCAATCTGAAAGTACTGAACCAATTTTGACGAAACTTGACATAGTTATAACTAATAATACAAGGTTACACCTGGGATACTTTTTCCCATAAAACGCAAGGGGTTCCCTAGGATAACGGACAAAAGGGAAAAAATTGTGTTCAACAAAATTCTTGACAGATTTCGCTAAATTCTCGTTGTGCCAATATATAGCAGACAGATTAGCTACAAATGAAAGCTATAATTTCATCTCCCTATGCTACTTAAAAAAAAAGAATAACAGAAAAAACAATACGTTGGATTTCAAATCCTCGCCCCCGTTGTCGATCAGTATAAAGTCTATTACATTATAACTGAGCTACGGCTACATGACGTTTGAATGCGTAATTATCAACAACATATAAAATGTCGACAAAGTTGATAAATATGTGTAAACGAAACTGTAAGGGGTGTAAGGGGTGTCGAGTAACATCTTAAGACTTGAGACACCCAAGCCAACCTCACCTGCAGGTGGTGCATCCTGCGGAATAACGAACGAGGCAATGGCGAAAGCGGGGTGGTAGGGTTTTACAGTCCGACTGGGTCGCAACCACCATGTATATGGCGAAAAAGCCCGTCATAATGACTCGCTTCTGCGCGTCGCGTTTCGGGATCAGCCTGTGCATATCCAGTACTGGGTGACTTTCGTCATTATGGCCGGCATGACAGCGGCGACCGGCGATGGATAATCTGTCTCACGGTGGTTGCCGATGTTTTTGGATTGTACTATGCTTAACATTAGGCATAGTGCAGTCACTATGTCGTGCTTCAATAAAAAAAAACCTTAATAAGTAACGGTTTTAGGTTTATTGTAAAAAATATTTCTCACATACCAACTGGGTAAAGTTTTAGTGTCTGGATAGTTTGGATTCACAATTGAAAAAGGTAAATGTCGCTGCAATCGGATTTATTAAGATTTTTCGTTTTGAAACCGGTAATAATCGATTTGGTGCAGACGAAGTTGCACGGGTCAGCTAGTTTAATATAAGTGAATTGTAATCTTTTAATATGGCTAAGACTTATATTAAGCTGGCGGTCCGGGCGGGCGATATCCCGGCCTAATAATAAAAATATCCTACAATTAGACCACGGTGCACCTACCGGGTCCAGTTGTTAATGTAAACCATTCTTGAGTCCACCGGAATGCACACAAACACGGCTTGACTTTTTCCGATATTTCCAACATTTATAGTTATATTTGAACCAATTTACACAAAATCTGAACAAATTATATATCTAAACTTTCTTCAAGAATTACTTTATCTACTCGTGAAAATCGCATGAAAATTGGTTCAGTAGTTTTATAAATTTATCGCGAACAGACAGACAGACAGACGTGGCAGATGGCTTTGTTTTATAATATGTAAGGTGTATACTCGAATACACCTCCGTTGTTTGGTCTCCCTATTACGCAGTTCGTATAAGGAATATTGAAGGAGTTCAGACACGCTCCTTGAAGTTGCTTTGTCTTAAACAAGGGAAGATAAAACTCCCCAATTGCCATAAACGTGCCAAATATTGTTAAATCATATCGTTGTCTAGCAGGAGGCAAACAAGTGAATTAACTTACCTACATAAAATGGTTATTATATTTATATTATAGACTGTCCACAATAGGTATTCTTGCTTTATTTCAACACTAATGTTCGCAGTCGTCTTTTTAAATGAGTAACATCTCTTTTAATGATCCGATTACTATCATATGTCGTACATATAATCCTATCACTGACTGTATCTCCTGCTGATGCTACATTCACATAGGCATATTTCATCTTAGTCTGAGTCATTTTCGAAGTATAGTCTATAATCATAGGTTATCAATCTAATACTGTATATTAGAAACTGTATATTATACTCGTATATTTTTTTATTTATTAAACATAAATGTGCATGCATATAAATCTGAATAAAATACCAGACAAAAAAAAACAATTAATTGAAACTGTAATGTGTGCCTTCTAAATAAATAAATAAGTTATTTCATATCTGGGGAACACGCCCCACATAATTAACTAGATTATACGCATAATACTTTATACAACAATAAAATAAATAAAAACCATGAAAAATGCGTCTGAGCGCCTGTCTATGATAATTATTAATGGTACATAATATGGCAGAGTAAATAAAAATATATTTAGATGAAGGTTCATTTGGCCTCGTAAAAATTAATACGCGTGGATGCAAGAGCGACTACAAAGTACATCTATTATAGGAACAAGTTCAGTCGACTGGATAGCACCCTCACGGACTGTATCCAGTAACGAATTATGATTTAAATGTTATTTATTTCATTCTTGCTTAGCTTGACTTACGTGTTGGTTATATTTAGTGCTTTGTCGCACATTCGTAGTCTTAACTTTACCACCCAATGCCCTTATAATTCAACTTATATGATAATGTCAGGTGCAGTAGGTTCATGGTTGAGTGAAAGCCGAAAAAGAGTAAACAAATTACATATAAGCATATTTTATGACTATTTAATAGAATGTTTATTTTCAAGTAATACCAAAGAATTTATTCTGGTAACATTATTTAGAATTTTTACGCATTTATCTATACAATAATGATTTTTTTTATGGTATCAACTCTTAACAAACTTCATTTTACACTTTTATTTTATCTAGCCTAGTTTCAAAATATCTTCAAAGATCACAGTGTTTTTAATATCTATACATATAATAAAAATGAAGTGTCTGTATGTAACAGCAAAATAAAAAAAATGACTGATTAGGTATGACTGTATACACGCTACTGATAACAAAAATGCAATTTTAAAAATTTTTTTCGATCTGTCTGTCTGTTTGTTCCCGGTAATCTCCGAAACGGCTGGACAGATTTTGACGCGAATTTCACTAGTAGATAGCTGAAAATACTGCGGGTGACATAGGCTACCTTAAATGAGACTAAGTATTAACCGCGGCTTCATCTGCAATGCTATCTCCAAAACGGATGGACCAATTTTACAAAACTTTCATCAACAGATAACGGATACCATAATAAGTAATTTGGTATATTTTAATTTAGACTAGCTATTAACCGTGGCTTCGCCCACAGTACTATCTCTAAAACGGTTAAACTGATCTTCAAGAAACTTTTATTGGCAGATAGCTGACCTCATAAAAAGTAATTTAGTTAATTTTAGCTTATACTAGCTGTTAACTGTGGTTTCGCCCGCAGTACTATCTCTAAAACGGTTAAACTGATCTTCAAGAAACTTTCATTAGCAGATAGCTGACCTCATAAAAAGTAATTTAGTTAATTTTAGTTTATAGTAACTGTTCACTGTGGCTTCGCCCACAGTATTATCTCCAAAACGATTAAACCTATCTTCACGAGACTTTCACTGGCAGATAGCTGACCTTATTAAAAGTTATTTAAGTAATTTTAGTTAATACTATCTCTTGACTGTGATTTTGCCCGCAGTGCTATCTCCGAAACGGTTAGACTAATTTTTACGAGACTTTCACTGGCAGATAATGACTGACCTTATAAACAGTATTTGATGTTATTCTACAATATATAGACTAGCAGTTACAAGCGACTTTGTCTGTATGAAATTTAGGAAGATTTCATTAGATATTCCTATATATATATATTCCTAATTATTAGTAACTTTGAGATAGAAGAGAGAGATTCCTAAAAAGATCCTAGACCATAAAAGTATTAAGTAAAGAGTTGAATAATAAAATTTCTTACGGAACAGACAAGCGTTTATTTTTTGTATAGTGACAAAATCGTGATTATAATGACAATGTATGTTAAATTTAATGTAAATGAAAATCTTTATAATAATATTTAAAGTTATTGTTTCATTAGTTCGCAATACAGTGTAAGTAAGCACTGAGTTTAGTTACACGGTGGGTTAAGGTTCCAAGTATGTTGCTGGTGATGGTAAACCTAATTTAATATACTGTTAGTATTTAGATATCTAATGTATACGTTACATGTTTGTTTAAGTGGCGTGCGTGTCGTATTTACAATTTTATATTTCTTTAATACCATTTATAAAAACGCGTGCGGAGCTGCGGGTAAAGCTAGTTATAAATAATATTTGTAGGCGCAAAGGTCCGTCCTGCTGTTAAAAAGTAATTGTACTGACATTTTTTTTTTTCGAAATGACTTCGCTATTGACCCAGCAAGGTCTTAACAGCTTTACCGGACTACTTAGGCGAGCGCTTGCGGCACTCAGCCGATTTTATTTGGGCAACTGGCTCAAGGGTACACGGCAAACCTCGGCTTGGGCTGTTGCCTGATACATGCAATTCGCGACCTATCTGAGCTGACCTAAGCTAACTATTCATACATATATGAGTTGTTGGAGCATATATGTGTACCAAGCATACATACCTCAACAAAACAAACTATTTCAGTTCGATAAGGGAAAGGAACAAAACCCTTCCACTTTCGTGTGTAAGCGTGTATGCGTGCACGTGCGTGGGGGTGATATGTGTAATGTTGTTGCAGTGATGTAAGATTTTGTGTCACTGTATCGCGCGAGCAGTGCACTCAAGTGCTCCACGCCGACGGAACGGACCTAGGCTTGAGCCGTTGCCGAGGGGGGTCTAATCTGGTAAAGGGGGGCCTATTCTGGCAAATTGTACTGACATAAATATTACGCGCTACCCTTTAATAGGGAGTGAGTCCAAAGGTGTACCGAAAACGTAGTGGAGTTTTGTAGTCCGGTGAAGCTGTGAAGGCCTGCCAGTCTAACAGCGTAGTTAATTCGTAAAAAAAGGAGCGAGGTTAATTCTCGGGCGGATCACTTTGCTTTCAAATGTTTTTCCCGTATAACCTCATTTAATTAGTAAATTTCAATAAAATAAAATTGAAAAACAATTTGATTGTGAACAATCAGTGAATATATTTCGATTATTGATCAGCTTTTATAAAAACGTTACTATTTCTTAATTTAAATAACTGAACCTGGAAATTCCTGAATTCGATCCTGTACAGATACGGCGGGAACCGTCCGTGAAACTACGGCGCTCTCTACCGTAATGATGCGCCATGAAAACCTGACTAAAATAAACATAAAATGACACAAAATGTACATGTATATGGGAGACGATTTAATAGAATATTAACAATCTTACTTTTTTTTTACGTTAAAGTTATGATAAAATTTGTCATTTAATGACCGATATAAGTTGATATAAGTATATGTTTGATATTTAGATATTGTAGTTATTATATTTGTTGTTTATTTTTACCTAATTTCAGCAAAAAATCGCTTTTCTTCTGACAAGCAATGAAATAATATTGAATATTGAAGGACAGTAATAACTGCCGAAAGATCTGAAGATAGTCATAGCCGATCTGTAAATCTACTAGGGGAAATATATGAATACGCATGACGTAGTACGCAAGAATTGCTATGACAGCTATATATCCATAAACAACGATTTATATTTCTTATCATAATAATAATAATTCCAATTTTATTGTAACTTACGTATTTCATTTATTATGTTACAGAAAAGTCTTTGACTACAGAGGTAATCTGGTTTTTCTCTCATGTAAGTTTAGCTGTGTCTTTTGCAAAAACGTGGGTAAAATAAACTTCTACACGACAAAACATTTTATTCAACTGTGGTCGTCGGATTTTTTTTTTTTATTTCAGAAGAGGCAAACGAACAGATGGGTCACCCGATGTTAAGTGATCACCACCGTCCATAGACACTTGCAACACCAGGGGAGTCGCAAGTGCGTTGCCAACCTGTATTTGGGAGGAGGGTGGGGGAGGGGTAGGAAGGTAAGGAGGAAGGGGAAGGGGAGGGTAGGTGATTCTTCCGCTCTCTCACTGACCGAACGAAACGCAACAATCCAAGCACTGTTACTTCACGTCGGTTTTCTGTCAGAGGGTGGTGCTTCCCCGGACGAGCCGACCCATTCGTGCTGAAAACAATAATAGCTTCATCTTGGCTCTACCACTACCACGAACGGAATATACGAATACATTGTATTTGAAAGTTAGTTAATGTCAACAATATTTTAAATTCAAAATATGTTTGTATATACCGATATTATATGTAATTTAATTTAGTTTTTTTTATACCAAAAAAGCAGCAAACAGGCTGAGGGCCCACCTGAGGGTTAACGGTTACCGTCGCCTATGAACAATTGCAACACCAAGGGCATCACTGTTGTGTTGCCAACCTTGAAGAACGCGTTTCAGTCCCTTCTTGAAGAACTCCATATCATAGCTCTGAGGAAAAACTGTGCTGCGATGGGTAACCCATTCCACAACGCTAGCGTACGCATAAGGAACCTCACGGTGATTGCCATTTTGCTAGTTTTTAAGGTGTGTGAATGAGCAACTAAACAGCGGCGGGGGGTGCGAGTTTGAAAAGGTGAAAAAGGGCACCATATTAAAGTGTTCCTTAGATCACTATCCATTATACATGCGGTAGAGCATACGTAGACAGTCAATGCCTCTACAAAATTCTAAAGTCTCTAGTCCGCGTGTTAATTTGGAATCCTTAACAATAGCTCGCCATTGCACGGAATCAAAAGGATAAAGCTGGTAGGCAGGAGCACCAGCCCAGATGTGTGAGCAGTATTCCATATGAGTACGTGCTTACGCTTTGTAGAGCACAAGTCGTTGTCTTGGTGTGAAGTAATGCAAATATTTTAATAATGTCATGTTTTGTTTAATTTTTCATTGATGTATAATTTCTTATAAGCCATGTAAAAATGTAAAAAACTCTTTTGATGATGTTAGCTGTGCGTGTAGCGTTTAGAATTTCAGCAAAATTAATGTGTTCTGTGATTTAAAATTTGTCTATGCTGCTATTTAAGTAAATGTGTATTTCGAAATGATTACTGTGTTTTGACCTCAATTACAATGAAATGTTCTATAGTTATTTTATATGCTGTTCCATTATTGTTCTAATATTTGTACATTGATACGTTTAGATGAATTATCTGACGGTATGGATGATGTTAACAGATAATTTCTGTAGAAAATGATGGCAGATCTTAAGTGATCACTGCATCAATTTACAAACATCTTCATAAGGACCGTAGTCTCGAGGCTAGACGTAGTAAGTAGCTCCTAGAATTCTAATTTGAAATGACTTCTATACCAGTGTAGGCTACTAACCAAATTCTTTAGACTGGAACACTGCTCTGAATGACAAAAACAAGGCAAAGTGGTCACGTCTTGTAAGTATCGGCGATTTAAAAGTTGAGGGACAATTTCTCTCTACACATTGTTGGGATGTTTCTGGTAAGTCCAGGATCGTTCAGAATATTATCCGTCACCATCAACCGATAGTGTCACTAATTAAGTTACACTCGATATAGTTGATCTTTCTAGATTATTACTGCTATTGTAGAGAAGTATCTTGTGATCATTTCAATGTTCTAAAATGTCTTTATTGGAACTTTTCATGCAGTTTTTGCGGCATTTCAGAACTCATGCTCCATGATATTATTTCCCATCCACTTTATTTGTGCACAATAACCGAACGATATTACGTGAAACAAATATTATAAAATATAGAGTCAAATAACACATTATGCTTATTATAAAATCAAGTCCTGTGCCACATCTGTCTGTCTGTTCGCGATAAATTCGAAAACATCCACGAGCAAGGGTTAGGTATATAATTTGTCAAGGTTTTTTTATTATTAGAATGGAGCAAATCCGCCGGGCCCGTTAGTTATAAATACGATACAAAACCAAGTACATGATAGACTAAAATCCCACTAAAACTTTACGTTGCGATGTTACGTGACGTCAAATACACAAAGTTACTCTTAGTAAGAAATATACAAGGATCATAGTTATAATGATCACATTAATAAGGTCCCAGGTTGAGTCTGCGACCCGATTAGGCCTCCCACGGCAGCGGCTCAAGCCTAGGTTCGATCCCTCGGTAGGGATCCCTTAAGTGCGTTGCTTGCGAGATACGGTGACTCACAAATATACATCACTGCTACAACACTACACGATCACCCCCACACACGTGCACGCCTACACGCTTACACATGAAAGTGGAAGGGTTTACATTTTTTTCCCTTATCGAACTGAAAAACTCTCAATTTTCCGATAATAAATATATGGAGGAGTTGTTGAGGTGTGTATGCTTGGTACACATATACGTCTCAACAACTCATACATATATGAATAGTTAGCTAGGTTAGTTAAGATAGGTCGCGATTTTGCATGCAACAGGCAACAGCCAAGCCGAGATGTGCCGTGCACCCTTGAACTGGTTGCCAAAATAAAATCGGCTGAGTGCCTTAAGCGCTCGCCTTAGTAGTCCGGTGAAGCTGTTAAGACCTTGCTGGGTCAATAGTGTAGTCATTTCGAAAAAAAAAAAGTTAAGTCTGTGCGATATGCTTGCTCTGAAACGCCTGCTAGTATTATTGGCCGTCAGGAGTCCAATTGTCACCGCTAAATATCAGTATATCGTTTGTGTAGAACATCACAGGTAACGTCTGATAATACCAAATATTGAAAACAGATGTTACAATATAGAAAAATATGTTACACATACACTCTCTTCATCTAGTATCACTATATAGACATGATTAATTAATTAAAATAAGTAATTCACCATTTTATTTTTATTTTTTTTTATATCAAAGGAGGCAAACGAACTGGTGGGTCACGTGATGTTAAGTGATCACCACCGTCCATAGATACTAGCGACATCAGGGACGTCGCAAGTGCGTTGCCAGCCTGTATATGGGAGAAGGGGGAGGGGAAGGAAAGAGAAAGAAGGAAAGAAGAAGGGACGTGGGCCTCCGGCTCTCTCACTGACCGAATGAAACACAACAATGCAAGCACTGTTATTTCACGTCGGTTATCTGTGAGAAGGGTGGTACTACCCCGGAGGAGCCGACCCATTCATGCTGAAACCAAAAATAGCTTCAGAGGGGCTCTACCACCTACAAGTAATTATTTTCAAGTGTATTAAGTAAGAAGTAGGTACCCTAATTTATAATTGAAAATTATATTGATAAAATATCTTTTTTTTATGTTTTGTAGGTTTTAGCATTTCACCCAATGATATGTAAAAACCCACTCATATATCAATCGTTTCATCATTATCTGCTGTTAATTGACGATAAGATCTGGGATAGTAAACATTCGAAACATAAAGAGGACTGGCTTTCAAGTTTTTCATCTTGATGGTTGTAATTAGCCAGAAATACGCTAGCAAAAGCCCTACAGCCGTGTTATTGATAAGTAATATCTGTGTTAAATTGGATAGGAGATTTAAAAGTAAAACAGTTTACTTAAAGTATATTTTAATTAATTGAACATATTAGTATATAAAGACTAGTATCATAATAGTTATAAAAAACGATCATGCTTCATTTAACTGGATATACAGTACGATTTAAGACTTGATGGCCAATGACAGTTGCAGTTATTCAAACCTGCGACCGTGAAACTCGCAGCATTCGGCAGCACATTTTTAATACCCAAGTTCAATGTATTAGTATTGTGAAATTGATTATAAATTATCAAATATATACGGCGATGTCATAAATTATTGGTTATTTGCACATTTGATTCAGACCTTATCTATAGTTATGCGTGCTTAACACAGTTACATGTCATTTTGCAAGATAAAATACATTTTAGAATGAGGCTTTGTATACGTGATTTTCTCTAATACCTAAATACACCTAATATATCTCTGTTTTTATTAAAATTTTCTTATATATACATATATTAAAAAATACAAATTGAGAAAATAACGTTAAATGTTAGAGCTTATTTCGACGATTTTTAGAGTTTTTGTTTGTCTGTTTGTTGCTTTGAAAACACAGAAACTTTTCTACTAATTATAATGAGTACTATTTGTGATTTTGTATAATATGTGAGGTTGTATAAATAGGGATACCACTAAAAGAATTAAGATCCATATTCGTTACATGAACATCCAAGTTAAGCTCAAATCACCTGTGACAAGCTTGTGACAATCTATTTAATAGTTTTCAAAATAGCGTGTACAATATACATACAAACAGACAAAGCATTTAACAAATAGAATTATTATATCATCTTATATCATCCGAAATCCGTTTTTGACAACTATTTTCAATGTTCAGTCACGACGGTTCTATACTTTCATAATAGTACTAGTTTTTGTTTACGACTCCACTCGCAGTAATAAAGCTATGACTTATCCCGCGACAACATTACTATTTCTTTTTAACGAAGCTACCTTTGGGTCTTTTTCCGTACCTACCCTAGACAACGTGAAAGCGAAACGAACAGTCACACATTCTTATTAACAATGTTAGTAAGGAATACATTTAGTATGGTTATTGTTTATACATGGAAATTAAATTAATTCGTATTATTTTATTTCATCGAGTTTTCAAATAGATATGAAAATAAAAGTATGTACTTATTTCAACAATTCACAGATGGCGTTAAAATTTATTTTCAATGTCGTAAGGCATTATTAGAGAATAATTTATTTTGTAAGCGTAATTTTTATCAAACCACTATTTCGTACATGAAAATCAACGCGTACGAAGTCATGCACATAAATATAACTATACCAACTATAGTAAAAGTATATATACCTACATAAATATTATAGACTAGCTGTACCCGCGGCTCCGCACGTTTTTTTTTACTGTATTAAATAATTATAAATTTGTGAGACTATGTACAATTATAGAAATGCTCTTTAAAACAATTCTAAGTACGACACGTACGCCACTTACAGTAATATGTAATGTATACAATAGATATATAAATACTAACAATGTACTAGTGAGGTTTATCATCAGCAACATATTTGCGATTTTAACCCACCATATAACTATCTTAGTGCTCACTTACACTGTGTAAGGAACTAATGAAACAATAACTTAAAATATTATCATAAAGATTTACATTTATATTACTTTCTCATTATAATGACGATTTTGTGTCTATACAATAAATAAACGCTTGTCTGTTCTGCAAGAAATTGTATTATGGACCTCTTTACGTAATACGTTTATGGTCTGAAATCTTATTAAGAAGACCTCTTCTATCTTCAAAGTTACTTGATAATTCTAATGTCGAATTGTAAACAATTAGTTGATAATTATTTCTCTAATTAAAAATAAAGAATGAGTTGAAATCTTGTTAAATTTCATACAGAAAAAGTCGCGGGTAACAGCTAGTCTAAAATAGAATAACCTTAATTACTTTTTATAAGGTAAGGTGAAAGTCCCCGGAAAATCGGTCTAACTTTTTGGAGAAAGTACTGTCGGCAAAGTCACGGTTAACAGCTAGTATAAACTAACATTGCCTGAATTACTTTTATAAGGCCAGCTATCTGCAAATGAAAGTTTCACTAAGATCAGTCTAACTGTTTTAGAGATAGCATTGCGGGCAAAGCCACGGTTAACAGCTAGTCTAAATTAAAATAAACTAAATTACTTGTTATGATGTCCACTATCTGTTGGTGAAAGTTTCGTGAAAATTAGTTCAACCGTTTTCTCGATAGCATTATAGACGAAACCGCGGTTAACACTTAATCTATTTTAGAGTAGCCTATGTCACCCGCTGTAATTTTAGCTATATGTCAGTGAAATTCCCGTCAAAATCGCTTCAGCCGTTTCGGAGATTACCCGGAACAAACAGACAGACCGACAAAAATTTTAAAAATTGTATTTTTGTTATTAGAAGCGTATATACTTTCCTACCTAATCAGTGAAAAAAATTTATTTTGCTGTTACATACAGACACTTCATTTTTATTAAATGTATAGATGTTTGCGGTTTTAAGCGCATCACATAAACTACTGGAATTATTTAGAGTAATCAATTTATTTTTACTTCATAGACGTCTGGTCCTTGTATAAAAATATCTATTGAAAATGATATATCTATATTTAATTATACAAAAAATATATCAGTAATATTAGAAATAAATTTTTATTTTGAAGAATGATGTGCATTTTCTTACCGTAGAAAAGTAAAGCAAGCCATGTAGAGGATAACGCAGGCAAGGTCGCGGGTATCACCTAGTAATTAATACACAAAAAATTTAAATACAATCGTTTTCTCCAAGTAACAGTTGTGGTTAACATTTACAGTTATTTTAATTTTTTTATATGCTTTATTGGACTCTAATAGTTTTTAAAATTAGCAGTCATCAACTCAATTCATGTATAACTGTTAAATATCATAATAATTTGATTTAAATATTATTATCACACTTCGTAAGATTTTTATATGTAAGGTGTTTTTTAAGACATAACACAGAGGCGTGCAGTTCGCGATGTTATCTAGTAACACCAATTAATAATTATTTAAAACAATCACAAATAATAGCTCAAACGTAACTGCAGATAGTTATAATAAGGTGGAAAGGGGAAAGGGGCTGGGGACTTGTCCATTGCTCTTGGTTCAGTAGACGGATAGGCAGTTTGACCGGGCTGTCTTTGAGGCCGGGCGTTCTCGCTAGGGTTTATCGTCGCGGTATCATGATATGTGCTTTCCGCGACTTTGCGACACTCCATTAGCACGGCAGAAATTTCGTGTGTTTTTTTAGTCAGTAGGAGTCTGACACCCCAATATTTCGTAGCGATTTTTTCCCACATAAAAAAAAGGCGGCAAGCCCAGTGGCGGATATAATCAGATCGAAATATCTTCGCGTCCGCCTAGCCAGTGCAATGGAAGGAAGGTCAGGTGCCTTCACCATTTCTTGGTATTCTTTCTCTATCTACCCTCAGATATCGTCTGTAATCATTTTACATAATTTTCTTCCACTATAACTTTTTAAGAAGGTTTTAACCTCTCACTTGGCCAGAAGCAACGGGTAAGTTGGTCCATTCTTGTCCCCTTCGCTGTCATCTCTAATAAGCAGAAAGGTACGCCGTCTGTTAGAGTATTAAGCTGTTAAAGTACCAAGTACCTTGGTACTAGGTACCACACACTTAGTAGTGTTTTTCGGTTTGCTTATCTTGCTCAATGGGACAAGGCATCTCGATAAAAATGTGGTTCCGGTGTCTTGTGACAGGCAAAGACTTCTAAGATGGGAGCTTTATTAAATTCGTGACTGCTCTCCTTACAGATCACACATACAAGTCTTCTTCTCGCCTGTACCTTTCAGTCTTACATAAGTCCTTACAATTTTTAAATCGCTTACATAGTTACTGTTGTAAAGTTTGTTTAATTGTTTCTTATTCATGAATTATCACCAAGAAACTATATTTACGTTTTTAGAGTTTTATAGCATTCCGGCCATAATCACAAATGATCCCCCTGGCAATCGTAAATATCTAAAAAGCTTTATATAACTACAGCTACCGAAAAAACCTTTAGCCGTTTAGTTTACTTAAATAGCTCTACCGAAACCTATGTTACTGTCAGCGCTACCACAAGAACTAAAAGTCTCTGAAGTTTTTGTAGTCAAAATAATCTAATATAATATAACAAGTTTGTGATCAGAGATAGATATCTGATTAATTTGTACGCACTAGATGTGGTAACGAGAGGTACACCAGCAAAATCTCTATATAACCTTCTAAAAAATTTAGGCCTGTCACGAACCACCTAAGTTTGGAGATGGTCATTATAGAAACTTACTAAATTTGGAATGCAGATTAAGGAGTACAGGGAGTAGAGGTCAATGCGCATCAGTAGTTAAAGGCTTGTGACCCAAGGCCTTCAAGAATTTCCCCGGGGTCTTTGCTTTTGATGTTCTCGATGCGCTCGTCACCATGTCAGAGTAATATCTACTTATTAATGTATTCGCCTTCATAGAAAGTTTACGCTGATTGTATGGAACTAAACTCATGTCGCTTGAAAGCGTTCTATAAAATCAAACCAGTAATATTTATCGATTTTGCAATAGCGCAGTACGATGCAATGGATAAACGAAACAATAATCTAGGATGTTATGATGAAACATCATAGAAATCATAGACACAGAGTATACATAGGACGTCCGCGACGGGTGTCGATGTGCGCGGTCTTGCCGTACCGCCGCGCCGCCGCACCGCCCGGCTGACAGGCTGACGCGCTGACAGCGCACACCCATTCGCGTTCGAACCTTCGCCGTGGTAGCACGGTATGGACGCCGCGCGATAAATACCGCGATTGTTTTGTGTTGTTCCCGTGTGATACATCCAAACGTCATGATTAGGTACGTACATCATTCTAAACAGACTCGTACATACACTCTATAGAATTGCCATGCACGTGGATTCGTGTAAAACGAGGGAGACACGCTCTAGTGTTATTGTCTCAAGTAATGTTTATCTAAATTAAAAGCTGAATGAAAGGTCGCGAAATTAAATAAGGTGATTCAGAGCTGACTCATCGTCGTAACGTTGCGATTTTTACGGGAATCGCGAACTTACGGGATTTATTGTGATCATACCGATTTGCGTTTTTACTGATATTTGTAAATAACTATGTTTATATAGAATAGTTGTTAATTTTTATTGGTTTTTAAGTAGGTTATTTCAAGAATATTTTATAAATAATTTTAATGCTTGTGAACTGCAAACAGCCACGGTTTTAACATTTTCAATTCGTTGTACACGACAGGTTTACTCTGTTATAGAAAATAAAACTAAAAAAAAAAATCTGCATTACACACAATTATTCTGTGTAATTACGAACTGAGTAAAAATTAAGTTAGTTTTAGTAATACTATTTAGTAAAATACCATGAATATTGCATAGTCTTTACTTTTAAAGTTATTTTTATCGCCCTTGCGTAAGATATTAAGGATGAACATGCCAAGTATATTTTTATAAAAATTTAAAATCTACATTTCCTGGATACCATTTATGGAGAAATGAAGAAATCAATATATATGTTTTGCGTCGCGTCCGATGCTTTATGTTATGAAAGCTTTATTCGTTTCATTTGCACAATTTTAATTCGGTGGTGTGGTATTACAGCGCTTTTGTAATTTTTATATGGACATCAATTCGTCGTTCTATTTCACTGGGGTAACTTATTTCTACTTTTAGAAATGAATTTACATGTTATATGATCCCGAATCATCTTTCAACTTTTTGGTTTTAACTGCAGCTTTTATAATAATATCGAGTGTCTACAAAATAGTATGACGAAATCCTTCCGAGTATAAACTACACTAGGAAATGTTATGAACAAAGATGTTGTTATTACATTTTTTCTAATGAAAACGCAAATATGCATTTTTCACCAGATTTTAAGCAGTTATTTCAGCTTATAATGTATAAATAGTCTCAAACAACAGTGATTTGAGATAACCTGGTACTCTAAAGTATTGGATTGGAACGTTATACATTTCTGTGACTGTTTAATTCCTTAGAATCTCTTCTGCGTTTCCTGACCTGTGGGTATCAATAGTAATTTTTAACGCATTTAGTAGATTTATCAGCAGTTCTTTTTAACTTATGCTGACAGAAAAATATATCTATGTGTAGCAATTTGATATTTGAAGTTGATCAAGATTCTACAACAGTAAATCATTTTTATCTCACGTCTATAAAGACCGTATAAACCTATATTTAATATTACAAAGCTTTAGAGAACGTATATGTTTGAACACGCTAATTATTCTAGCTCCAGGTAGTGGGAGCTCTAGGCAATGTTCTACATAAAAAGTTCATATCAAGTTGTAGGCAAATACGTATCATTAGTATAACACTAGGCTTTATGACATTATACATATATAAGGCGAGTGAAAACGCGGGATGCAATTAGTATCGAAAGTAATATAATATCAAGTGAATTTATGGAATGATTTTTCTCAAAGTTTAAATGTACTTTATCAATTACAGAACCATTACCAAGGTTTTAATTATCACGGATATATATGATTGTGCCGTATTTTGAGGCATATATTATACTACATATTGATACTCTTCAAATATAGTATGCATATATTTGAAAAGTAATGTACTCGTATATCGTACTACAACGAATTATATTTTATAGACATACAGAAGTTGCGCAGGAAACTCTGTGCAGGGTTCCAATTCAATGCAATATAATAATTAGTCGTACCAAATTAATTTTGATTTTTATTTGTACATTATTATAAAGTATGTTTCAAGAAATGAAGGCAGTGTGTCATCTCTAGTACTTAATTCTTACGTTACTTTCGAATTAGTGTTTATAATATTACATCAAACGACGAAAATTGCTATTTATGAAAGTAAAAATTATAACATTTATAACTTTAAAAGCATACAGTAGTAGTATAAAACATCTCAGGTTCAGGTTTCCTCACGATGTTCTCCCTCATCGTCAGCTGATAGGTTAACAATTTAAATTATTAAATGTACGCGGATTCAGAAAAAATCGTTTGTACATGCTGGGATTTGAACCGGTGGACATCGAAATAATATTCCACTGGTCAAACCATTAGGCCATCACGACTTTTAGAAGCATATATTTGCATAAGAATAAATTAATAAGCGACTAGTGAATGTGTATGAATGTTGAGAGATATAGAAAATATATCTGAAAAGTGACCTGTCCAATACATGTACCAACCAGTTTTACTGGAATGCTAAGGTTGGGATAAAGATATTCTAAATTCTAAGTTTCTAGATGGTAAATACGACAATATTATTGTAGTTGCTCAAGAGAAAACTGATGTTTCTCTTCACAATAGTTTTAGTTATATTGTAAGAAAGGAATTTGCCACTTCTTTCTGAACATCTGAGCGTAATATCACTGGATCAATGATATTTATACATGTACATAAACGGTCATTGCCACGGTTGTTTCGTTTATATTTCGCAATCGAATTACGTGTTACGTTTTTTATTTCTGACGACCCCAAAACGTCTTGAAGATAAGCATCGGCGACGTCCATCGACCCTCGCGAGCGGACTCTGATCAGGGACCCGCATGAGGAATTTTAATTAATGACGCAACGAACTGATTTTTTGCCGGGCGACAGAATAAAAAAATATACAAACCAATGCAGCGAACCAGTTGTATCATCTTGTCAAAAAAAATATCTCATAAAAAGTGTTTGTGCATGAATCAGTGGTTCTCCTTGGATCTTTATTACTTCGTTTCGTGTTATGGCCTCAGAATAGGGTGTGGAGCGAATTCTAGACGTAGTAATGCCGTAGACTTAAAATTGTTTCCGTATTTACATAAAGTCTAAAAATATAACTTAACCAACAATCGTTCACAAATTCGTTCCCTTTCATTACAGTATATACGTTAATAACAATTAAATTTAGGACAGCGTCATCTATTGGTTATTTGTAGTATATCAAACTTTCTTTATAAAAAATATTTAATAGTGCTAACTCTCATGGTGATTGTTTAAAGTTTTAGGAATTTACTGATATCGATTTTTACTTATATAAATAGTTGGCGTAACATAGACTAATCATTTTTCAGTGGCCTCGTAACAGCAGACGCATGTTGTCGTATGTTTAGGGATGGTGGAGTAGTTAATTTTAAGTTGGAATATCGACCCGATAAGCGTTCATTTGTAATTCGTCATGTAACACTGAAAACATATAGTAACACCATCTAGTGCGGAAAAATCAAAAATAGCTATATACAGTTACATATATATTATCGTTTGTAATCAGTGATATGTCGTGAGCGTGATTATTTCTTTGCTTTGTCCGTAGAAAAGGCCTTTCTTCAACAATGGGACAGTTACAAGCTGATATTGTATTTTAATTCAAACTGATTTACCAAATACAGCTTATTTTTTTTTTAAGATTTTATTATTATTGCTTAGTCTCTATAGAAAATCGTAATGTTTTATAGCCTAGATAAATGCTCTGAGAAGTTCTATTTTTAGTAAGAATCTCGTAAAACCACTGCTGGGTTTGGGATTATTCTTATATTGATTAAAAAACCGGTTTTTGTAGGATATTGGACTTGAATACTTCATAAGGCTTATTAAAGGCCAATTCCAAGCATAAATGACCAACAAATTCAGTAGGCCGTGTCGGCCACAGCCGTATTATGCCGATTAAATCTTCATTCGGTTGATCAAGGAAACGTTTTAGTTACACATAAATTAAATTGAAAACATTTGGTATTTCAAAAAAATAATTTAAAGTGATTCCTCATCTTTCGACATCCAACAAATGTCTCGATTTATATTAAGTTTAGTAGATTTCAAGTTCCCCTTCCAGTGTTTAAATCAAGCTATAAGTGTGCTATAGCTATAACTATGTTTTTGGCAATCAACTGCTAAGTATTATCTGTATTTTATTTTATTTTAGCTTGTTTTTTCTTAGTTTATAAATATTATTTGTATACTGCGCAAAATCAGGATAATGTTTCTTGTTTGTATGTAGATAAGTTTATTTTTCTGGGATGCTCTATAATAAAACGTTATGATATAAGTCGATGTGGAGTTTTAAATTATACATATCTCTAAAAACTTCGAAAATAGACTTGGCACCAGGTTTTATTTCTAAAACCGTTTATAATGAATACCGTTATTTTGATTTAATTAAGGCTTAATTGGTCATAACGAATTCATTCACAAAGTTTAATACAATTCTTTGAAATATTTACACACGAATACTATCTTAATATACCAACACAGAATATATCTACAAAATGTATATTTTTGCTATTTCATATATATAAAAATCTTAGGGCAGCATCTTTGAATAAGGCGTCAGTTCAGAACAAGTTTTAACAATTGTTAGCATAAAACAAAGACCTTCAAAATGATATCATAAACCGATTTAATGTTGCGCCATATTCACTTAGCTGCGGTTGTAGTAGATAGCTTAGCTTTATCAGTGGAGGCCTGAACTGTAAAATACCGGTCGCTTAATGCAATTGTATTCAGGGGTCACTTGCTTCGAGATTAGAACTAGTATGCTAGAATGTGGGTTATGATAATACGTGTTCGCTAATTTACATTCCAGACAAGTGAGACGACGGATGCTGTGCGTCTTTTCTTTCATGGCCAGTTAGTATTCGTACGCCGAAGTTTTTCACTGATGTTTATTGCAGTGTTTATTATCATAATGTTTCAATTACCATTACTATTAAGCTTCGAACATATTCTTTGATTTTTTTTCTTATAATTATAGAATTCAGGTTTAAGATCTTTCTAAACTTATTTATGGCATTTTTTTACTAGTTGATAAGTGAAGTCGGAAGAAAATATTTTAGGCTAAGCTTCATGATTCTTTTTGCTTTGTAAGCTTCAACCTTAAATAAATTATTAGAAACATAGTTGTAAATAGAAAAATTATTTGATTAAATATAAGATCGGTGAGACCTTTAGTCTACTCAGAAAGCGTTAGGGTTGTCGCTTTTTACAAATAAGTGTTTTGGTTTTTAGTTAATATTTCAGTTAAAGAATAAAATAAGGGTTTAAAAAAGATTGTTTAGCGTCCCTTTCAATGTTAAGGATTCCAATACTTTGATCGGTTTCAGGAATTTGTTCGACTAACTTTAACAGAATGCAAATTGTTGTATCCATACATTGTACGTTTAGCATCCTTCTTAATAACTACTTAATGCTTCCTTTATTCATTTTATGAGTGTAACTGGCGACCCTAACGAGTTGTAGGTAGTCGGTGGCCGTCGAAACGGAAGCACTATTGTATGTAGATGAGAGTGCAACACTTGTTAGTGATTGCACAGAAACATGATTTTATTAATTTCATAATTCATTGTCTACCCCTAATATAGAAAAATACCACTAACAATCATTACACCTTATTCTTAATCGAGTAGGCAGAGATATTAATCTTAGTAATGGTGGCTTTAAAGAAATGTTTTGGCTTATTTGTGTTGCTTTATGAACAGTGATACGTTCTTGAGGAGAAATATTTTTGTTTATAGTGGAAGGCAGCCAGCAGAGAATTAATAAATATTGTAGTTGTATCATCATGTACACGACTGATTAGATTTTTTTTGACATGTTGTCGGAGCACGAATAGGTATTGCAAAATAATTTTGGCTTGAAATCGATTAGTGTAAATGCATGAATGCAGCGGGTTTTGTCGTCTTCTATTGGTGGTGTACTTAGGCTAAAGTAAATTCGAAACGCGAGGTTTAATGCTGGTCTGAACGTGCATCAGGTTCGTTAACCTCGACACCACTGGGTCTAAGTAAAAAGTAAAGAATGTTAATATCGGTAAAGTCGGCGGCGCGTATCGAATACACAATATTTTCGCCAGCGTATTGCGTAACGTGTAAGGTAATTGTCGGTGCGTTTTGTGAATTATCAGCGTTTTGATTCGTGCGTAGTGGTCACGACGAGACGCGGGACGCGCCACGCGACATCGCCGAGTGACGCAAGCGCACGCCGCTAGTCGTTCAGTTACGACCGAAATCGCGCCGAGAATCCCAATTATAAACTCTGTTACTTATTTCATTTTTGTCCACCTAACCATTCCTTACGGAAATGACGCCAATCCAGTAACTCTGTCCTCTTGATACATTCTTGAATATATCTGCAAAAACTTAGATATGCTGAATTTCATAGAAAACCGACATAATTTAAAAACTAAAAACAGTAACTAATTTGTCATTCCATGTTTCAGGCTCAGTAACAGTTTTTTAGGTAATAATGTTAGTTTTTATAACTAAGTCCCAAAGTAAAAAAATATCCTATCCTATATAGTTTGGAGGAATTTATCCGACACAAAATACATATAGGAGTTGTTGAGGCTCGCCTGCTTGGTACACATGCATGTTTCAATAACTCATATACGTATGTCTAGATAGCTTAGCTTAGGTTAGCTCAGATAGGTCGCGATTTTTGCATAAAACAGAGGACAGCCCAAGCTGAGGTGTGCCGTGCACCCTTAAGTTAGTCGTCCAAACATCCCAAATCGGCTGAGTGCCTTCAACGCTCGCCTCAATAATTCGGTGAAGCTGTAAAGACCTTTCCGGGTCAAGAGCATTTCCATTTCGAAAAAAAAGTCCCAAAGCACATTACCGATTTGCCAGCGAATAAGTTTAAGTACCTTGTCAAGCAGTATTTAATGTCTAAAGGCTATTTATAGTGTACATTAATTGGAGAACAATGGTGACGTTAGGAAATGACGCTAATTTCTTTGTATCCAGCAAAAATGAATGTAATTATGTATGTTTGTAAAAATATATATCATGAAAAGACAAATTAGATCGAGTTTCTTGCCGGTTCTTCTCGATGGCCGGGGTTGTATGTCCGACCCGGTGGTAGTTTACACGTTCATAAGCGACTTCTCAGGGCCTAAATTAAATAAGGTGTTTTTGAATTAAATATTTTGAAAAATACATAGTCCATATTGCTATAGATAAAATCACGTTCCTCTTCGTCTTTAATGCATGTCTATTGCAGAAATGCGACCAATCGTTTTCATTAAATATACCAGTGTATAAAAAAAGAAAAGAAAGAAATATTTTTTCCTTTGTGCATGTGACAGTCCTAGCACTAAAGTGCAATATAAGGTAGTACTAACAATAAGACGACGAAAACTTTTTATGAAAATGACTCCATTGACTACTACAATGTACAACTACGCAGATTATCGGCTGATTCGAAATCCGTTTAACCCCAGTTCGAATCCGAGTGACAGCAAAAGAGATATTTTAAGATTTTAAATTTTTTTTTTTGTGAAAAATTGCCAATTTTGTGAAGCAAAATTAACAGTTTATTTTCATTTAAAAATGTTTTTTTAAAGAATCGAGCTAGGGTCGATCGTCCAGGTATTATATATTCCATATATTATATCTATCCAATACCTTTAAACGAGCACTTGTATATTTGTATATATTCAGGATCTCGGAAACGGCGTCATCTATTTCCGTGAAACTTAGTATGTAGGTAGTTTCGGGGATGATAAATCGATCTAGCTAGATTTTATTCATGAAAAACTAAGCTCAAAGAGTATTGTGTTCTGAAGTCTCTCTAATAGATTGCTTCCCTTTAGGATTAAACTTAAAACTATTTTGTGTATAGTTTTACATATTAGATATACTTGAGTATGTGATATGTAATGATGTTCTAAATCCAGGTTAAAATACCATAGTTATATTACTAAACATTTGTTTTCAGTTCATTTTGTAACTCCTAGTAGTACTAAACTCTTTATTTTACAAAAACTAAATGCATGTTAAACTGCTTACTTATATAATTATGGCTCTACATAACTGTGGCAAATAGATATTTATATTAAAGTAAGCATATATATTATTACGCTTACCTCAGTAAGTTTGTTTTCAAAGTTATTGGATATGCTGATGCTATGTAATTGAATACCATTGTGAAATGTTCACGAAGGCCTCGGACACACTGCAAAAGGAAACCGCGCGGTTTATTACTCGTACTTCTTTAACTCGTTAAATTATATGTATTTATATATTGGCGATTTGAAATTTAAAATTTAAAATAAGTTTATTGCAGTTCCGTATGAATTGTAAGTGGATCTTTAAATAGGGAACTAAAGTCAAGGCCATTGTTAAAGAGACAAAAAACGTTTGAACCGCTGATTTAAGGCATATTCTAGAACTGTATAGAAATTATACAAATATTGCTATATTCGCAATAAGTTTTAGGCATGGAATGCCTATATAGAATGCCGAATATACATGTCACGAATAAAAATCTTGCGGCAAGATTTCTTACTATGTTCACTTATTTATATACATCACAGCAGAATTACATACGTTTAAATGATAAAAAAAAAAACAAAATTTTAGAAAAATAGTCTCCGAATTAAACACCCATAAAATATACACAAAAATATGAAATAACATTAATCTTATTTAAAACATCTATGAAAATATTTGGTCTTATATTTTAAGTATGAGAGATTTTTTGGTAAATTTGTTTTCTAATTTAAATCACTTAATAGCATTTAAAGAAATACGGTAACAGTTAGAATTCTCGTTTACATTGCAAGTAAAGCGAGCAATTATGTTTCGGTGAACACATATCCAAGTCTGTCATACTTTCTGCGAATTCCTTTAACAATGTACGATAAAATGTATATAACACTATTTAATAAGCAAGTCTTCTGTTACACTAGACGCGTTATGGGCTTCAAGTAACAGATAATTGTAGTCTTGAAATAATTACAAAGACACGTTTCTCCTTTCGCTGACTTCCTATATGAAATCTAAATTTGATTTACTATAATTTAAATTTGTATTATATAATTTGTACTATAGTAAAGCAAGTACTCTAACATGTATTTATTATTAAAAAAATCTTTTAAACATAAGTGTAGTAATGAGTGTATCAACGAGTAGTACATACTTGTCTACCGCGACCATTTCTTTAGACAAATCCTAAGTATCTCAACAATTTTCAGGGAGGTAAACCACTCTTTAGATGGTGACTTTAGTAGTTAAAATGTGTTTATATAGAATCTTTTTTTATCGGGATGTTGGAGGAGTACCAACTAAAAACGCAATCCGGGAGCGTGGACCAAACTATCTTTGCTTTAATATAAGAAAACGGAGATACATAAGTGTAAACAAAAGCCACTCAACTAGTTTGGCTGGTAATTTTGAAAGACATGGCAATTGTATCTGATTGAGTTGCAACTACTTTATACGGTGGAATATCAGTCACAGTGACTCTATTATTTTGTCGTCTGGATCAGGTAGTACGTAATGAGGAGCGGCCTGTAACAACCGATTGTCGGCAACCGGACAACCGGCAGTGGATTGTAGTGTGCTTCCCATCAAGCAGACTCAGACCCTTAGTAATTGCTACTTCTATATAAAATAAATATAGTTTATACAAAAACTTAAGAGTAATATATATGCAGTTTTATACGACATTATCGAATTTACCTAAACTTTTTTTTTCTCGAACTGATTACGCTATTGGCCTTATTTTTTGGCCTTCACAGCTTCACCGGACTACTTTACCTAAACATAGTGGTGCTGCCTTTTATAATAAATCAAAACGTATGAAAAGATGACACCAATAATAATAGTTAATTGATTGGCTCATTTTTGTATAAATGTTATGTTTGCAGTAAAAATACAGTTTTTGGTTCAATTTAAGTTGAAATATTATCATTTTTAATCGATTTGTAATCAGCAATTAATGAATGAGGTTTAAAAGAATTATCGCTTGTCGTTGACACAGTCTTTGTTTGCGTGCAGGCTGGCTTTTGTTTAAAAAAATACATTGTTCCGATTACAAGGTTCAACTACGTTCATACACAATTAAATACAATATTTAGAAAGTGTATTATATGTAGTCTAGAAACCCAATTTTATTATCATTTTTAAATATTTGCCAACTTAGAGATCCATAATGTGTGTCGGTTTTATTAAATACTTTTTAATTAGCTGAAAAGCAATTTAGTGTTGGTATTTTGTTATTTCAAATAGTTTATTTACATAGCTGCTTGAAATTTCGTTTGCGTTTGTAACTTTATAAATGACAAATTACCGTCGATAAATTATAACGCCAAAGACTTTGGTTCAAAATCTAGAGATAGGATTTTTTATTCGACTTTTTAGGAAGCATATAAAGACGAATTATAGCTTAAATTTTTAGCTAATTTGTCTGCTAAATTAGAACAACAAAACACAAAGTGAAGATTATTAAAATCCGCCAAGAATTTCATTTTAAAGCCGAAAAGACACAGGCGTGTGTGTCTCTTTTCTACAAAACGGAGTCCGTTCAACTTGACTCCTACTTTTCAAGGTGTTTCGGACCTCAATTTTGGGCGCTCAATTGAACTGAAAGCAAGAACAGCTGCGAGGAAACTAGGGATTCTCTTTAAAGTTAAGCGATATTTCACACCAGAACAACTTCTCAGCCTGTAACCAAGCTCAAGTACTCTCAAGTGTGGAATATTGCTGTCACTTATGCGATGGATCAGCCAAATATCAGCTGGCTGCTCTTGATTTCATTGAACGTCGTGTTCGTCGGCTTTACGGTGACGAAGCGCTGTGGGAGACAAGAATGCTCAGTTTAGTGCATCGTTGAAAAGTAGCTTGTCTTTCATTGTTCTATAGGTCACACTTTGGAGAGTGTGCAGAGGAATTACACAATATAATTCCGCCGTTTCCATTCCTTCAGAGGACGACTGGACGCCGTGAGGGTTTCCACCCTTACGTGGTTGATATTCACGTAATTCGTACGAAGCCATTTACTTCCACATTCATTATACGTACGGCTAAGGAGTGGAACTCATTCCCGTCGTTTGTCTTCTGTCATCTTATAACTTGGGAGTCTTCAAGAGTAGAGTAAATAGGCATCTAGTGGGTAAGCGCGATACATCGTCGGCCTCATCATCATTTACCATCAGGTAAGATTGTGGCCAAGCGCGTACCTGCTGTACATAAAAAAAAATACTTACTACAAAATTTGGACTTTTATCCCTTATCCTGGAGAGTGTTTTATCGGACAAAGTCTATTGTATACGTTACTTTATACATAACATTAGTTATCGCTGTGTCAAGTTCCATCAAAATTGCTTCTGTACTTTCAGAATACTACGCGTGTACAGGGCCAGACAGACAGACAACAATTGTAAATAAAATATTTTTGAGCCACCGATAACAAAGTCCAATCCGATTATAATTTTAATAAAATATTTCATGTACAGATTTGGCCCAGTTATAGTTTTATTATATGTATAAAATACATATAGATGGTAACAAATATAACGTTTTATGTAGCGTGCAAAGAGATAGCTCTTCAATGACAGGATTTTAAAGTTCCATCAAAATTCATTCAGTAATACCACTAATTTCTCATCGCGTCCGCATCGAATTATAATGTTTTCACGTTATCAACTCGTATACCGGTAGTAATTAAAAAAAATACACAGAACACACGTTTATATTAAAATAAATATTTGTCCGTCTGCTAATTTAATGCTAATGCGTCACGCAAGTGGCTTGGACAGGATGTTAATTAGCGTAAGGTTTTCAGCAGCTACTGTTTTCCAATTTGCCACAAGTTTCATAGCCAATACAAAATAGATTATCATAGCCACAAGTTTCATTAAATTTATGGACCTAACTGATCTTTTGCTCGAAAATAAAAAATCAATTTAGGTCCTGAGAAGGCACTTATGAATGTTAGAAGTACCACCGATTTAGACAAACAACACATTCATAGAAGAGAATCAGCATGAAACTTGGTCTGATTTATCTTTTTGTGACGCATATTTTTACGACCATAGCTAGCTATATTCGTTTTTGGTGGATGTATAGTTATGTGTATTTTGACGGGCGCCAATTCCAGAGGTGACCATCGTTCACATATCCTATAATAGCCTTTAGACATTAAAACCCGATTTACATGATGCTTGAATTTACTATCCGGAAAAATGGGTAGTGTGCTTTGGCATGTTGGTATGAAACCTAACACTATTTACATGGTGAGAGAAAGAGTGACTATGTCCCACTCTTCGGAATTAATATAACTCTAGAGTTAGAACGATCGGACAACACCTCGATCGACGTATTTCGAATTTCGCAATGCATAGCATGATCTTTATCTAATGCGTATTTTCCTAACTACCACTGTTAGGGCAATAACATAGCTTCCACAGTCGTCGTTAGATACTTGATTATATTTCAATATTTTTGAACTCGACTTATGACTGACTATCTAACAATATCTCATTAACTGGCATAGAAACCCCTTAATGCCTGAGATGTACAAATCTGAATGTGTAAAACATGAATCGGTAAAATGATTAGTTGGACGTTTCTCTTGACACTGCGATACAGCTGTACCAAGATATTGTATAGCGCGATCGTGCCCAAACGACCTAACAACCACCATCTAGCGTGTATAGATTAATTCCGATAGTTGCCTTTAAGTCAGTCCTTCTTTAGCATGTCCTTACCATGACCTTAGTCCACGTCGTTAATATCAGGTGAGATTTTGTCCAAATAAAATGAAGAATAAAAAAGTACAGTTGTCGAAATATACCGTTAGTGAGAACAGACATAAAAATAACAAGTACTAGACGAGCTCTAGGAAACAGTGACTGTTGCTTCGAAATAAATAAAGAATAATACACGTAGTGCATCGACGGCAGATAGTTGCAACACGACGTGCTTAATACAAAGTTTTTACAATATTCTTGTTTCTTGTTTGGTAATTCGAAGCTGGTTAATTGTACTGTGGAATGTATTACTGCATATGCTTCTTTAGAAGTGATATACGTTTGTTTTATGCATTTTTTAATCTACTACGGCTCTGTTATATTAAGTTATACGTATTAATAAAAGCAGCTATCTCTGATCTGATCGGGAAAATGGATTGATTTTCAGAGTAGATAGATAGATATAATGTTGCTTTTCTGTAAGGATTAAACAAAATAATAGCAATAAAAAATGTAGTTTCTATTAAAAATAACCACTCAACTATTTTCACGAGAACAAAGTCATAATAACCAACTAGTATCTAACAAAGTTTTTGACGATTATGTGAAGCCATAAATAGGTATATGTTATACTTAACAAATAACATATCGAATAGTATGTAAATCTAATTACTTATACTGCATTAAAGACGACTTTAGAAATAGCCGTATGATGTTGTCATAAACTAGTATTTAAATTAAATTGAACACCGCAAACAGATATACGAAGTAAATTAGTGTCTAAGTGATAGTATCGTAATTGCTTGTAAGATTAATCGAGCAATATTTTTACAAGTGAGTCTTTTCCGGAACAGTATCGCGGCAGGCATCGCGCCGTCTAGTTTTCTATTTACACAGTCGCTGCTGGCATAGTTCATTTCATAAAATAGTATGTCCACTTTCAACGCAGACGCCGCTTGAATAATGAATACTCCGACGGTAATGAATGCGGGGACACGCGTCCGCGTCGCACATTCGTACGCTTATAAATTCACTTCAACCCTTTGTCGTGCGAGGGACATATGAAAATTCAACAAATTTACACCGAACACTCCAATATATCCTAAAATATTTAAATTAATGTAGCACAATAGTAGTATATCATTATAGCGACACAGGCGAGATGTATATTCATTTTTTTTCGAACTGACTACGCTATTGACCTAGCAAGGTCTTAACAGCTTCACCGGACAAATAAGGCGAGCGCTTGTGGCACTCAGCCGATTTTTATTTTGGCAACTAGCACGGCACACCTCGTCTTGGGCTGTTGCCAGAGATGTATGTATATTCAATAAACAAGCAGGTGAGGTTATCTCTACTGAACGGGCCGTTACTGCGTTACCTCCATGAAAATGTTTTTCAGACTACCTTAGTGATTTTTTTTTGGTTTGTTGCATTTTGGTATCAGGTAGTGTTAATCTAGCTTATAAATGACTTGATAGTTGTCACCATCTTTGGATTCTACTTACTACGTACCTTCGGGTACACAGTTCCGTCACCTTATAGTGCTTTTTTAATTCCCTCTATGACGTCTTCTCACATTCAAATAAAATAAAAAATTGTATTTACGTTGAATATATCTGTGTGCAGTTCATATAATCCTGTCCCCATGAGCCGTAAAAAAACGCTGCAATGTAAAATAAACAGAGTGTAGGAAACAAATGGCTAGATGGTTTCAATGCGATTCGGCTTTGAGCTCAAATATGCTTTTTTTCGTTGAACCTCTATTTATATCGATAATGGATGATGTGTCGTTCACAATTTTTATTTGTGTAACTGATAGTAAGAACAAGAACGACTACCCTTGAGGTACAAAACCATTAATTAGCACGGATGCAACAAGCTGTTCACCATTTCGATTTTTAGGATGTGTACGGCGATTGTTATTTAGTCTATTACAACTGTTATATTCTGTCTTACTCGTGCAGATGAAGCTGATTTGGTGGCTTTAACAGTGTCAATCTTTAACTTTAACTGTCGTACGACCAAAATATACCGACGAAATTTCCAATAAATTTAGATTAATATAATTGATTTCTATAATAGCAAAAATACGCCGTAATTGTGACTTTTCTGCCACGAGTGTGAAACGAGTTTTGTGTGTAAACCTCTTTATTTCGTATGGATAATTAAGGTGTTTGTTCAATAACGCCGTCTCGGTGAGATGCGAGTCTGTCTCTGAATTTAATTAATATATAAGATTGTAAATATGTAACCGATTAAGTGTTTTATGTCTGGATGACTTGCTTTTATACTACAGATGACTGTAAGTAATTCATATATAGTTATATTAATATTTCAAACTGGGTATCCGGTCGTTTATCTTTTTTTATCGGTTTTCTGTTCAAAGATATATTCTTATGATTAATTTGCTTCTTTATTAGTCACATCCAGTGAAGTACATCTTATATGGCGTGCAACTGGAATAAATTTAATATTATTTCACTATACCATCTTCTATAGATGGGCCTCTGGCGCTCTCTCTGACCGAACGAAACGCAATAATGCAAACTCTCTTACTTCACGTCGGTTTTCTGTGAGATGGGGTACTACCCCGAGAGAGCCGAACCATTCGTGCTGAAACCAATAATAGTTTCAAGGTGGCTCTACCGCGTATTAATTTTGTTACTATGTTATTATTTTCTTTGAAGGCTATCACCAGGTACATCAGTGTTCTTATAATTCTACATACGTTTGTATATATCAGTCTAATCAGACTATCTATTGCACAAACATTTGTATCACTTTGAAGCTGGAAATTCACCAAACACTTTGTTCAGTTCGATGCATTTTGACAGTTCTCTTTTTTTTCTTAGATTAGTACCGTTTTCCGCCACATCGGGGTCATAATGTGTTCATTCACGTCACTAAATTTAATAAACTAGATCAATCTACACCTAATTATTTGGAAATATTTACCGTAATATTTTCCGAATCACTTGACGTCAGGACTCATGAGACTGTTAATACAAGTAAAAAATATAATCAATAAAAAAACAACCTCAGTGTTAAAGAGTTGCGCTTGTCTGTTTATCCATTAGCTGTGGCACATGAGATGACTAACACATAAGGCAGGTTGTTTAAATAAAAATCTAAAGCGACAACGTAGAGTTCTGACGCTATCGGACCAAATAGAATGGTCACGTCCCCTATTATGTCGCGTTCTAATTGTTAATATAAATATACTTCGGTAGTTATAACGGACAGACAACCTCGATGGATCTTCACCTTTATGTTGTTTTTTTTTTGAATGGTTACATGTAGGTTGTTGGTTAATATTTTTTATGTTACTCCATTATAAAAGCGTTTGATTGAAATGTCATCAGCGTTACTGCCCTCGTAATTCATATGAGTGTCCTATAGAGGCGCTGCTAGAGAAGAAAACTTATTGGTTGACTATATTACATACAATAGACTTATTACAAAACGACACATTGGAAGTTAAGTTTTTGGGATTTTTAGGAAGCAAACGAACAGGTGGTTCATCTAATGTTAGGTGATCACCACCGTCCATAGACACTAATAACACCAGGAGAGTCGCAAGTGCGTTGCCAGCCTGTGTTTGGGGGGAAGGGGAGGGAAGTGGAAAGGAGAAGGGACGGGACAGGAGGTGGGTCTACAGCACTCTCATTGACAGAACGAAACGCAACAATGCAAGCACGGTTACTTCATGTTGGTGTTTCTGTGGGTCGGGTGATAGTACATCGGATGAGCTGACACATTCATGCTGAAACCAGTAATAGCTTCACCGTGGCTCTACCAAGTATAAAGCGTTTGTTAGGATGTCAAGACTGGATAGGATTGCTTCTCCAATGATTTATAAAGTCACAAATCACATTGAAAGACAACCCAAAAAACTATGATTCCACCTTTAAATCTTCTTACATTGATATCGTGTATTTATGCATGGGTTTTGATTTAGAATACTTTAAACTACTATGCATTCTTATAAAAAAACAGTAATCCGTTTACAGACGCCAATTATTATCCAATTATTTATGCGTCTAAAAACTTATCTTTCATAAATACAGTATGATTTCTATTCGTGTTAATATAGGTTGTAGATGCTCTATCACATTTGTAATATGGTTTGATATGGTGTTTAGAGAAGTTAAGGAGTAATAGGTTAGCATGGTATGGGCATGTTATGAGGAGAGATGAACACCATATGACTAGGAAGGTTTTGACTATGGTGGTGGATGGATATAAGAGTAGAGAAATACCGAAAAAGGTGTGGATGGATTGTATGAAAAATGATATGTGTGTAAAAGGTGTGAATATTGATGATGACGTCTGATAAGAGAAAGTGAAAAAGGAGACAATGTTGTGCCGACACTACTTAGGTGGGATAAGGATAAGAAGATGATGACGGTGTGATAAAATATTTGTATAAAACTGTTTCAGCGTTGTCATTCCAATCTGTTATGATGCTGTTTAATATTACTTTATTAATAAATGAAGGTGTCTACTTCAAATTTGAATAGATATGGTTTTTGGCGTTTGCTTACAATAATCTACCCTAAGATGGTGGTAAAACGCTAAGTTTAGAGCGGATGGGATTCCAAGTAGAGCTGCCGAAACATGTCTTGATTTGGTGATACGTTTTCAACTTAAGATTGGTATATAGCTAAATGGGTTTTAGAAGAAGCCATACACGACAATTGCATGGTTTCACCATGTTTTCCTTCATCCAGACTTCCAGATTATTCTAGGATTCAAACGTATTCGATCGATGCAATTTTCATTGACTCTAACACAAAACCATCATGATTAGGTTTTTCATTG
>JACEII010000022.1:6589774-6623130 GCA_014332785.1 Antheraea mylitta
TGATTAGGTTTTTCATTGACTCTAACACAAAACCATCATGATTAGGTATGAGGTTATAGAACTATCCAGATAGATTGCAAATTGCACGTATCAGCCCAAGCCGAGCTTGTTGAGCTAGTTGTCAAATAAAATCGACTGAGTGAGTGCCCTAAGCGCTCGCCTTAGGAGTCCGCGAATACCGTGCTAGGTCAATAGGCGTAGTCATTTCGAGAAAAAAAAGTTATAGAACTACACATGCCTCGAAACACGTGTCAACGCCTCATTTTATTTTCCGATTGTAAAGAACATTGTAAATACTAAATAGACAGAGTGTTGCAATGTTGCAAAACATTTATATTATTGTATTTTCTTGTTGAAATTGAATCATTTATTTATTAGTCATGTTTGTGATTATTGTGATGTTTACAATGATTTTGTGTGTTTCTCTAATTGTATGTCTGAATATATTCAGGACATTTTACCTTTAATTGCCGTTAGTATATTTCTTTAAAATGCGGATTCTACATTACCTGAATTTATTTTTCGCTGTTTTATAAAATACTGTTGGAATCTATAACTGCGAACCTATTGTTAAACGTGTTTTGAACTAACACAACTTCGTTTTGTTCGTATCTTGTCTTTGCTTTATGTTAACTTGTTTAACTTGAAATTTACTGCAGTTAGGTACATATACTTACGTTATTTCTGTTCAGATATTTTAATTTAATATCGGAGCACGGCAGGCGAATGTATCCAAAGTGTCAGATACCAGAAGCTTAAAGCAGAACTAGTTAGTGACGTAGGAATACGTGGAATGCGTTTTATAATTCAATCAGTAATCAACAATTAACATACGAATTGATTAACTCTGGATTTCTATACATATTCATCAGTCTGAATTATTATATATATTAGCCTCTGCCCGCGACTTCGTTCGCGTGGAATAGATACACTAACACGCAGCAGTTCTCAAAAGGAAAAAACATCTCGATTTTAAAACATTCTTCATCTGTGCTCCGCTCCTATTGCTCTTAGCGTGATGAAATATAGCCTATAACCATTCTCGACGAATGAACTATATAACACTGAAAGAATTATTGAAATCGGACCAGTAGTTCCTGAGATTACCCCATACAACATCACTACATCACAACGTCACAAACTCACAAACTTTACCTATTTATAATATTAGTATAGATTATCACGTAATGTATTACAAAATTTATGTGTTTACAAACTGACTTATTAACAAATATACAGATGATAGTGGATTTGTATAAAACACAGATATTAAAAAATTAGATGCCCCACAAAAGAAGAGAGTTGCTTTCGTGTGAAGCATGTGCTTTTTGAAACAAACTAAATCAGTTATGAGTCATTGTATAAGACGGATTACCTTCACATTTTTAAGAAAAACTTACGTTACGATTACTGGTCGTATATATGACTGACTTTTCTTCTATATTCTATACTAGCTGATTCCCGCGACTTCGTTTGCGTTGTTTGCGATAATTCTCAATTGTTCAAAGGGGTTAGGCAGCGTTTTCGACGAAATCTCTTAGGTAGTTTGACTTTTTCCGACACTTCCAACAATTAATGCTATATCGAACTAATTTATAAAAAATAGTGGCAAATTATAAGCTTAAGCCTTCCTCGTGAATCACTCTGTCTATTAATAATCCGATCTGTAGTGGCAGATCCAGACAGACGTGGCATAGGTTTTGGTTTTACAATATGTAGTGAATCAGTTGTGTATACTCTATTACTGTTATTGGTATACATAAATAATAGGTAACAACGTATCGGTTGGGGTAGTATTTGTTTATTCAATGGAATGAGTCAGAAAGCGGTGACTCGTAGAACTTTAGTTTTGCTGGTATTCTGTACAATATCATCATTTGAACTGATGACCAATCAATTGTCTGTGAGTTACGTTTCTAGAAAATCTATATCATATTTAATTGATACGGTTCATAATAGAAGTGTAAATTTCTTCCTATACAAATGTTTTCGAAAAAATCATGCTGAAGATAAGTCGGTGTGAATAGATTTGTGAAAAGGATAGTTATAGTGCAATTTAATAACTAAAAGACGAAGAATAAGTGTTTTGAATAATTTGAACAATACAGTGAAAAGGTTTTTTTGTAATTTTTTAAATTATTATCTGAAGGAATGTTAACGATATTCGATTATTAGTCCACAGTAATAAATATCGTTGTTAGAAGTATATTTTAAAGATGAAAATGATCAATGCATTACTGTTGGATCGACATAAAAAAGTATAAAAAACCATCATTAAAAAAAATCCTACACCTGCATGTTATAATACATCTTTTTCAATATCACCTTTTGAAATAACTCCAGTGAACTGTAGAAACGCTACGTGATTGCAGATAAGTCTAAATACATACTTATAATAGAAACTGAAACTGGGTCGTCGGGTCACAGGTGTCTTCTCAGAGTGACTGTACATTGTATCTGAATACAATCACTATCAAAAACATATAACCACGTTCGATTGACAAAGGCAAAAGATCCCAGATGCGTCAATATTACATTTCTAAATTTTAGAACTCTTGATAACATTGTTTAAAAGTTGAGATTAAGAATCTCCATTAAAGTAAACATAGCTAATGTTTACATAAAATTTCTGATCAATCTGCACGACACTCTAAATACGGCCATAATTTTCTATCTAAAAAAATAAGAACTATTGAGTTTTTTTTTCCAGAATATATCTGGATATTTAGCTCAAAATGATGAATACTTTATCCTCCATCTGTACAAAGGAACATGATAAACTCGAATGGAATCTATTCGCATTATCCTTAAACAAAAAGTATTGAGCATAAAAGACTTTTTTACAAAGATGACTGTTGATATGAAAATCTCAGAATAAAAATAAATGTTTATCAGTGGTTCGAGATATAATTATATACCTATAATCTGCAGTTATTAGTTTTTAAATTGCGTGGCAAATGTAATGAAACGATAACAGATAAATCAGGGGTTAGAACAAAGGTACAGAACTGTATGAGCAAATGGGTCATTCAACTGTGTTGTATTTGGAAAAAGGTTGTGCTGAATAAATTTTATATTCTCATCAGAAGAGTAGTTTCCAACAAAAACTTTGTCACATATGTGTTTTAGCCTTAGGTTCTATTCTATATTTTCTTACGGCTGGAATTATTGAAAAGGCTTTCGGCATATCCTTATTTAATAACTGTGCTAAAACGGAGCTAATACTAGGAGTTATGTAATAATTTCACTAAACTTGATCCAAAATTTGGCGTGTCAAAATCAATTTTATCTTGAAATACTTAACATCCAATGAAACAAATGTGTGCCATACTTGACCGTAGCAAAATAGTATTTTTATTGACAGCGTAATTTGAACATATATTAGCTCCAAGAATATGGTTGTCGCGACACGCGTGATTATTGGTAGGATAGCTGGCTATAGCGATGATCGTTTGTTGAACTTACGGATATCGTTTTACAGTAGTTGGAGTCTGCATTTGGCGAACTATTGCAACGTATATCGTTATTAATAACAATTTTTATTTTTTCGCTGACTGATACCTCAAACTTTTTCTAGTATGTTTGTTGTTCCTGAGCGATAATACAAAGTATTTTCTTTTTATAATTGCCAATAAATTTAGAATGTCTTACCATTATTGAAAACAGTTTGGACTATGCATTAAATTTAATGCAAATATTTTAGATGACGGACAACATGTGCTATCTCTTTATTGTTAGGGTTAGTATACTGATTGTAATCATATATTCTTAAAAAAAGGTAAGAAATGACTGTGATAGAATCGTTAATATAATGTTGGATAGCCCTGTATAATATTTGCCGTTATCTAACAGTCTGACACCGGTCTAGATGATTGCGCGTGCGCCGAGGCCGGCGTGACTGATGGCGGCGCTTGCCCTCGGGTGAAAGTGTACGGGACTTTCGCGCATCGCCTCTCTCACTCGCACACGTTGTTGTTCAAGGACGAAAAAATATCGTGACGAATCTTCCACATTATTTATCCCACTCATACGATCGAAGATAAAAGTAAGAAAAAAGTACATTCGATTATTTGTTTTGGGCTTGTATGTAATTACTCTATAAAACTAGGCGACTGAGCGGTGAACGCTAACTGCCGAAAGAATTGGGATCAGATTTTTTGTGGCACGATGTATGATTTTTATAACAGGGTCAGTTAGCGGCTAGTGGTCATCGTATCTGTTTATTTTTATTACAAATTCGTGTACGAAGACCGAAAATAAATGAGTTATCTTGAAGCGGCATTATCTGCCCTTGGCTTCGTTAGAGGTTTCCTAATATTTTCCTCTAGCGTCAAAATAATATTTGTGTAAAATAAAAAAAAAAAAAATGATTATATCGAACCCTCACCTTCAATTTTAGAATGTCTATTACATATGCACTTGTTTTAATATAGTAATTGTGAATTCCATTTATATTATTGTACATCTGTAAAATAGCTGTGATTGAACCAGGCTATTTTAATTAATTACAACAAAAAAAGCTATACATACTATAGTTATTATATAGTTGTTAGAATTCAATATATATAAGCCGTTAAGAATGCATTATTTTTAACAACTTCGAATGTATTTAGAACATTCCTACTAAAAATTATATCATTAGCCTCGTGTGAAGGTAACAAATCCAATGCCAATAATAACGGATCGACTAAACGGGCACTTAGCTGAAACACTATAAGTATTACGATGGTCCGTAGGTTCATACTGTAACCGATGCTAATTTGAACTTTTTGTTACACAATCACTGTGGCGGACGTCTTTCAATTAATAGCTTGACGACATTAGTGATGTCCAGATAAAAAAAATATCGCCTTGCAAAATATCGATAAATGCGAATGAATGCTCTATGTTTTGAGATCGAGAAATAAAACTGATTTTCGAGATTAGTGCATCGTTGTTTCAAAATATCAAACAAGCGCCGATTAGATAGTTTCAATGATTTAGCATGGTGATTGGGTTATGGCCGAGGCCAATGCCTCTTATGCCTGAGTGTTTAGGAAGTACAGTTAAATCTTTAGAAAAAGACAAATTATGTTTTTTCATTCGTGTTAAAATGTAATAAAAAAATGTAAAACATCTAGCAGCACGGTTCTAGATAAAATCGATTGAGCATTTAGGAAGTAAACATCAGATTTGTTTTAAACGCCATCTATTTGCTCATTCTTTGAACTATTTTGTTGTTGTAAATCCTTTATATTAGTTGCGTTATCCCCAAGTTGGTTTCTTTATTTTCTTGGAATATTTGACGGGATCTTGGAATGTCATGTAATAAATTAATTATTCATAATATTGTATTATTTGACTCTCTATTCTCTAATGTTTTTGGTGTTTTACAATATACTTTGGTAACTGTGCATAAATGAGATAGATTGGAAATAATACCATGGAGCATGGATTGCTACTTGTCAAAAAACTCCCTGTAAAGTTCTAACAATAGGACCACAACCATATTATCTGAAAATAAACAATCGTTTTTAAATCAGCAATGACCCATGTACATGTTTAAAAATGTCTATCATACTTCTTAATTCGCTAAATTCTTATTAAATATCTTTCAGGGATAAACTAATGAGATAAACTGTTAAGTAAAATATATGTTGTATTTAAAAAAAACTGGATTAGATTTAAGAAATTTGCTAATATAAAAATGTTTTATCCGACATTTCCGCATATTTCACCGGTTAAAGATATAAAATCAGACACAAAGGTCATCGACAACTGTACCATTACAGATTCCCGACACGCAACCGATCATAATCGACAGTTGAGAGCGTGACTCATGTTATCGATATTTTGTAAACAATGTTGGTGGCACATCCCTTCACATTATGTGGGTCACGTCGGCAGGAAGCTGTGTGACTAAGCCAGGGTTTTCCTCTGGTTACTCGTCCTTGTGATAAACGTCGGGTGTTGTATCACCAGCATGCACGAGTTGAAATATATGTGGGACTATTTTTTTTTTTTTCAAATTGGGATTTATTATTCAACTCGTAAGTTGATGTGGACAATTTTATGACATATTAGGAAACGTAGTAAATGAACGCGGTATTCATTGGAATGTTTATTTAAACATTTTAAGAGCTGTTTGTTAGCTCAAAGCTTTTTTTATATACTTATCTCCATCGTAAGATTTGGTGAGAATCAAAATCTCACGTCAGTCTTTCAAAATCAGTACTTTCGCTATAAATGTGTTGAAGTTATTTAAAAAAATCACCATATGTCTTCATGTTTTTATAAAACTAGTTGTTTTAGATTGTTTAAATCACAATCCGAGACTATATTGATGACATGTCTCAAATGGGAATTACTAAAATATATAAGAATTGTGCCGGATTTCGTTATACTTTACTTTGCACACATGTTTTACTTTAAGTTAATCTGATTCTCTCACAGTTTTACACTATTGTTTGCCCGAAAAAAATTACGTAGTATTTGCCGAAGCCTCCTTTCTCTCCCACATGAGATAAAGTGAAATTCGGATCGACAGCCCTTAGTTCGACAAAATGACTGCATCATGAGAAATACGGTACAGTTTAAGAACGATGACTGTTGGTGTTAAATAACAATAGTATTTGTCGTCATCATGCCGACCTGCAAACGTGCCTGTTCATGCCTAATTGGGTGGACTTGGATATCGTAATAGGAAGGAAACACACTGGATAGTAGGTAATTCCATATCTTCGCAGAACGACAATGGTAAGAATTATCGAACTTAAGGATTTTAGGAACTTCTAATCAATTTAGAGTTTGATTATTCACGAGATTAATTTTATATAGCAGTAGGCTGCAGAGACTATTTAACATAAGGTAAACTGCGTTACTACGTACATCATAATATGAGAAATATTTGCCTTTCAATAAAAAAAAATCATTACGTATATCCGCCAAGCTATATGATCTATTAGTTGAATCGTAAGCCAGTACATTACAAGCGGCATAATGCGATGTATAAAGTCATATCGAATCAGAGTACAAAATTATGAAACATTTGAAATTACACAAATGTTATATCACATCATTAGCAGTTTTTGTATGCTCATATAATGTGTCGTCTGTACGCGCACTGTTCACAGGGAGGCGTATTATTACATCATTATACTCGATTATACTGTCAAATGAATTCATCAAATTTTACTGGATACATCGTCTAATGCACCCTGAAAATTTGACAGTCTTCCGGAATAAAAAGAAAGTATTTATTGCTTTGGCTTTTTTGTAATTCGATGAAATTAAAACAACCCCAACTATTAGTCGTTCACGTAACGCGATAAATTTTATAGACAGCCCTTATGACGGGTTTATTTCTATTTGCGTAGAGTAATGACTCATTCGAATATAGATACCCTATTACTCCGCTTGATAATTAGATAGACCTAGAATGATCCCGGAACGCAATACGCTTAAGGGTGCCACTATAGTGGTTGGTATAACTAATGTATAGTGGGCGTAGTCGAACGTCTTTACACCCGGTGTGAAGGTGCGTTTTAAATATAATAATGCTATCTACTAATATCTTAACATATCGTGCGCATCTGACCGCTTCCATTACTGGATTCCGAGTACTTTTTTTTTAATGAATCACGACAAAGTGACTGCACTATGCCTGATGGTAAGCATAGTACAATCCAAGAACAGTGGCGACCACCGAGAGACAGATTATCCATCGTTGGTCGCCGCTGTCATGCCGGCCATAATGACGAAAATCACCCGGTACTGGATATGCACAGGCTGATCCCGAAACGCGAAGTGCAAAAGCGAGTCACTATGACGGGCTTTTTCGCCATGTACATGGTGGTTGCGACCCAGTCGGGCTGTAAAACCCTACCACCCCGCTATCGCCATTGCCTCGTTCGTTGATCAGCAGGGTGCACCACGTGCAGGTGAGGTTGGCTTGGGTGTCTCAAGTATTAAGATGTTACTCGACACCCCTTACACCCCAAAACTTTTCTCACGCTGTGTGTCAAAGTGGTCACCATGGCCGAAATTGGTTGGAACTATCATCATTAGTATCTTATGTGTACGAGACAGTGTAAGTAGTGACAGGTTTCTTGTATCTCTTTATAAATAATTTTACGACAGTGTTATTATAGTTACGCGAATTCCAAATATGGTTAATAATACATTCATAAACCGCATTTTGGTTTGGCCAGTGAAACGTCGTCGTGTCTCGTGGTGTGAAAACGACTAACATGCGTTTATGTAATACAACAACAGGTTAGAATTAAACCTTAGCCTGTGGTTTTGTATGCGAGTGAGCAGCTCAACACTACCGAACATTCCAACTTAATATTCTAATAAGATCCACACGGGGTGATACACCACTGCTGCCCAACTGATAGAACGTGGACGTTCCAGTGTTGTCAGTTGAAAGACGTACTTAGTTAATATTTCAATTGCTGGGCACCTTCTTCAGACATTACGTCTAACTCTCACGTTGCTGATATCAAAATTTTAATAAAATGGCTGCGAGTGGTTACATAAACTACGTTTTTAAGGAATTAATCTCCCGGCCAGTGTGTTTCCTCCTTCCTATGACATGGGGTCCTTCAAGCGCAACGTGAAGAGACACTTACGCAGGCCGGCATGACAGCGGTGACCAGCGATGGATAGTATGTCTCTAGGTGGTCGCCACTGTTTTTGGATTGTACTATGCTTACCATCAGGCATTGTACAGTCACTTTGCCGAGCTACAATAAAAAAAAAAAAAAAAAAATCTGCCTATTATTTTCAGTCCAAAATTAATGTAACCTTTTAATAATAAAAACTCCTCAATCGTCTATCTCAGTTTTTTTGCTTCGTAAAAGTTTCAGTTCTCTAAATTTATCGGCTTCAAAAACTCCAGAATTTATAGAAAAGTCCACAAAATATATTATCACTTGATATTCATCAATGAGTAATATCTGTTCAAATTAGTTACTTTGACGATCGAAACCCAAAAGTATTGTTTAAGGCTCCGTGATACTGCTGAAGTTACTACTAAAATTTTAACTATCGCAACATTTAGATTTATGGCGTAAAGTTACATGTATGTCTGAAAAACATTTATGGAATTTTCAAGGATTTAATATATTATTTCTATAGCTTCTTTTATGATCATGTTAGAGTAAACAGGCAGCTACTTATTATATTTTCAGAGGATGATTTTAAAAAGGTGAAGTAATAAAGCTTTATTATTATAAATTTGATTTAGCTGAACTTTTGTATGAGCAAAATGGAATCAAATTTAGTTAATCGTAAAATACCAACAGTTTATGAATTAAATATAAAGTCGCTACGTGACTATGAAGTTCCCACAAAAAAAAACTAAACGATTTCTAATCATCGGCATGAACTGCAACAGCCACAGAGTAAACGTTAAGCGTTTTGGGTAAGTAATGAGTTAAAACCTACGTAATTTGGTGTCATTAAGATTCGTAGGTCGTCCGTTACGAAGGTCGTCGCTAGCGATAAGCCCAGGGATGTACGCACATACGTTCTGTATTTTCCTATTTCCGCACTTTTGGAATTGCTATATTGTTAGAGTATTAAATCATCGTCTCAGTTGTTCTACGATACGTTGAATTGAAAGATAATTACAGCACGGTTTTCCTCAGGGCTATGATATGGGGCTCTACAAGCAAGGACTGAAACGCGTTCTTCGAAGTCGGTAACATAACACAACTTGGTGTTGCAGTTGTCCATAGACGACAGTAACCATTTACCATCAGATGGGCCGTCTGTCTGTTTGCTGCCTTTTGGCAATGAAAGAAAACAATTCTACATTGTCTTTCGTTTTTTTATTTTGTTTTTGGCAACCAAGCTTCTAGAAGACGATTACTCATTGACGAGTAGGTAATGGATATTACTAGTTTCTTGCAATCATCTCAATATGATGATGGTGATGTGATGTGCGATGTGATGATGGTGTTCATTTTCTTAGAACTTTCCAGGGAGATTTGTGGCATGTCAGCATCCATGCGCTGTGGTGTTATATCCAGTCACTTCACTTGTGCACAATGACCGAACTATTTTATGTAACACCACAAAACAATACAAAATATAGAGCCAAACAACATAAGATTATGAATTTAATATAAAATCCACTATATGACATTCCAAGATCCTACCATAACTCCCTATTGTCTTTCTTGTAGTAGATGCAAAGGTACGACTGCATATAGAAACTATATATACAAGATCGTGCGTCTTGCAGACCGCACGTGCATGTTTGTATAACAAGGATTTGTGTTTCATGAAAATTATGACTGTATTAGCGAAGAATGTCGGAGCGAGTCAACGGTACGCGATGTACCGGTACGTGTTGCGTAAGAGACGTCGCGCTCAAGTGACTCCGAGAGTGAATCTATGTATCGTGCGATGTACACGTGTTAGTTACGTGTTTAAACAAGCAGGAAGAATTTCGTGTCTGCTGTATTGTTTATATGTAAGAGACCTTGACATCCTTATCTGATATCAGGCGTTAAATTTATACCATGACTACAATAATAATGAAGGGTTGCTATTTCCATGAATGGGATCACGAATAATTTTTAGTATTCAATAATTCGCGTTGAACGTTTGCATATTAACGTTAAATTAAAATTAAATATTGTAACAATTTTTTACTAAGAGCTTAACTCTTATATAAATAGAGAAATAAAATACAATAAAGAAATGACATACAAAAAAGATTTTATTTTTATTTTGCGATACAATTGATTAGAAAATATGGCATAAAATAAAGTAAATACACTACAAAGTTTAATGAAAGCAAATACATTGTGTAGAAATTCCTTTAAAATAATCGTGAATCTGGCTAGCTAGCGTGAGATATCTCTTGTCAGCCAGCAGGAATGTTATGATTTGATATAGAAATTTGAGTGCATTAATTGTTAGCTTTCACCAAGATGTCTCGGATAGGGCTTTATTTATTATAATAGGATGGACTTGGATGGTATTTCGTGAGCAGTGTAGACACGGATATTGATTATTACCAGGTAGAGATACAACTTAATATTTTTAGTTGATCTTATGCACGCCCAAGTGCGGACAATAAGTGGCAAGATCGAATAAGCCTAGACAACAATAGTAGGAATATGCGATATTCCGCATTATAATACATTCAGATGTATATCTTACGGAGACCAACGTGAATACATTAGATTAGATGACTTCATTACTTCATTCTGCGCATTTTATTTGTATTATAATATTGAGTTATTCTATCGTTTGGTATTCGCTACGGATTATAGCTATTGTAGGTAATATTTAAATTATTGTTGATCTCCAGACTTCATCTATATAGATGTATCTCTAAATGATGACACTATGCATTATCTCGGTGTGACTAACGCTTTATATAGCGCGTTGAGGTAGATCTAAGTGGTAGATTTTTTCAAACTTACTTAACATTTGTTGTTATAATGTTTTGCTAATTTGAATAATAGTTTTAAACGAAGTGCATAACGATGATGGATTACTGATTATTCCTGGAATGTTCACTGGGCTTACCGTGACACGTTATAAAAAAACTTTTTCTTATAATTACATATTAGTGAAGTGTCAAATTATTGTTATGCGTGGAATTCATTAGCGACTATTCGCTAAGTTTACTTACAATATAGTCATCATTATTGACGCATCCGACAAGCTCCGTGACACATAGTAAATTATCGGGTAGTAAAACAAAACTGAGATATGACTTTTGTAAAGTTAGTTTTCCTTATTGTCATTATTTTTCAAATATTCATTTATTATCTAATATTTAATAAATTATCTAATGAATATAATATAACTAGGGCGGGAAATATACCTATGGCCTATATTATACTTTTTGCATGCCGGTTTACTCCTGCTTATACTTCAAAAATTAAAGTTGTAACTCTTCAGAAGTCTGCCAAAAATTTGGTTAATTCGTTATTCTGCAAACAAATATGTTTTGCCTTAATGTACGCAGTTGTGTTACTACATGTGTCTCACTGTACGACAAGCACCGATAACTGGGTCATTGACGATACTCCGCCGTGTGGCTGTCCGACCCGCGCCTCAGCACACTTGCACAACAGATCCCGGGACGAATCGCTCCTAGTTCGAGGAAATTTTTTGAAGAAAGTAATAAGGAAATCTGTCAGTCGACCGCATCAACAGTGTTCTTATATTGTTTTGTGGATTATTATATGGGTTCAGAATTTCAGATCATCAGATATGTCTTGAAAAGCGCTTAAAACTGAACCATCATAAGATATTTCAGCCATATTATGATTGATACGTTTGTCATTTAGGCTAACTTTGGACCATAATATCATAGGAGGTCCAATGAAAATGTCGTGAGCATACATCTTAAAGAAAGTTAAATTACTATGATGGGTTATTTTTAATCCTATTATTTCATCAAGAGCTTTCTACAAATGAAAACCCAGGCTGTGGGAATCGCATTCACATCGACCTTTAGTTATCCGAACGCCCTTCCCCTAATTCAATATAATTTTAAAGACTGTGTTTGCCCGATTAGTCTGAAAGTTATCATGTCTAAGTGGTTTTTCAAGGAGAAATTTTTGATGGCTTAATAGTAACGTATTGTGTAACTTCAGTTGATGTAGGTAGAAATTCCTAGAAGTATATTATTCTTGAGTGTGCGGCATGAGAAGATAAATTGATAAAATCATAATATGGTTATCTGTTTTATTTAATACTTGACTGGCTAGTATCTTTAGGCCTGTCTCGACAGCTATATTTAAAACCCAGTTCTCTCTAGATTTTAGTGTAGCGTTTTAGTGCTACGTCGTCAATTGATGTTAGATGAGATATTTGTCCAACAGATACTATAAACTATTTTATTATCACTCATTTCTTTTTATCAAATTAATCTCACGCTTTTAACCTAAAAGGCTTTCAAAGATAGGCTTTCAAAGATTCACTGGGCTAAACGACGAGCGCCGAAGGCATTCCATCGAAATGGCATCTACAAGTGTATCAAATTAACTGAACCTCGACTCGGAATATTGGCTCGCACAACGCGCCACTAGCTTCATCTTATTTTTATTAAGTTTTAAATTTTTATTAAACATGGACGAAGTCGCAGACAGTTTCTAGTTAATGCATAAAATGTGTGTTACTATTTATAAAATCATAGCTTCGGCCCATGACTTCGTCCATGTGGAGTAGTTACTTTGGGCTAACGCTAATTTTAACTCGCGACTTCGTTTACGCAGAAGGTGAAAATATTTTTAAATAATACGTACGTTAATCCCGATTTTGAATTATTCTTCATTTGTGATCCGCTCCTATTGGTCTAAGTATCATATATAGCCTTTCTTGATAAATGGAGCTATCTAACTCTGAATTTTTTTTAAATCGGACCAGTAGTTCCTAAGATTAGAGCTTACAAGCAAACAGACTCTTCAGCTTTATAATATTAGTATATTAGTAATCAGATGAACCATTGGTCGAATTCTATGGGCAAACGATTTACACCAGTGGGACACTTAGTTCGTGCTTCAGTTGTATTTTAAAATTATTCTGAATTCGTATCTTAATTCATAATACTATCTCCTTATGATGGAGGTGCAACAAAACGATTTAATGGGCAGAGTGTAACGGTTTTTTTTTTCGAAATGAAAACGCTGTTGACCTGGAAAGGTCTTTACAGTTTCACCGAACTTCTGAGGCGAACGCTCAAGGCACTCAGCTGATTTGGGATGTTTGGGTGACTAACTCAAGGGTGCACGGCACACCTCTGCTTGGGCTGTCGCCTGTTTTGTGTAAAAATCCCGACCTATCTGAGGAAACCTAAGCTAAGCTATCTAGATATACGTATATGAGTTATTGAAACATGCATGTGTACCAAGCATGCGTGCCTCAACAACTCCTATGTGTATTTTGTGTCGGAAAAAATCCTCTAAACTATATAGGATAGGATAGGATAGAATAGGGAAAATAATGGTAGAACTCCTTGTCGCATATTTCTATGAAAAAGAAAAACAGCGTGTAAGCGTGTAGGCGTACACGTGTGTATAGGTGATGTGTGTGATGTTGTAGCAGTGATGTAAAGTTTTGTGACACTGTATCGCGTGAGCAGCGTACTCAAGGGCTCCACGCCGAAGGAACGGACATAGGTTTGAGCCGCTGCCGATGGGGGCCTAATCTGGTTGTGTGTAAGGGGTTTGCATGCTGAATATTAGCAACATCGAATTCATAAATTAATTGATAAAGGTGTTATAACTTTTAGGTATAAAAAGACGTTCTTACACCGATTGAAGGTTATTGGGCTGAGTGCGATTTTTTAAGAGATTACGTACGATCTTTATGATTTTTTACTAAACTAATATATAGAGTTTGGAGAAAGTTTTCATATATAAAATATTATGGTAGCATTCTTCTGTATAGATGGTATTTGTATAAAATTGTTTTTATTATGGACTTTTAACTTAATGATTTTATACTTAAGAATAATCGAAGATGTGGTTTAACTTAGGACGTTAAACCTAGGATTGGCTGTCAAGTGCAACTGTTGCCGCACGCCTATTTGTTTGGTAGGTGGTAGCTAGTCAAACGAGTATGAAAAAATATCTAAAACCTGTCGTTTTACACGCTGTTTTCCTTCAACGAAAAATCTAATTGCAGATTTCTATTCTAAGTCAATTAACATGGTAATTGAATAAACTGAGCCACCATTGCTATGAAATTGTTTCATTTTTTTTACCAATTAAGCTGTCTTATTAAAATATGTAGTACATCTATTTTAATAATTCTATGGTTAGATATAATGAGTCAATGAAATATATTAAATAGGCAGTTATTTTTATAATAAACGATACAACAAAATTAATAGGTTGTGCGAACAGTTGACAATTGGCAATTGGATGAGAACCGCGGTTCAGTCGCACGTACTCCGTCTAATGTGTTGTTTTATAAACTAAATTACTGTACGTTGTAGAAATGTATCGCGTGCAGGCCACTCACCCCCACGATCGCCATTATGGGAGCATCCTAAGTGGTTTTTTCTGTTTCGTTTATTTTTTTCTGCGTACAAGTCAAACTAGTTCTCGATATATTTGCACGTAATCCTTACATGGTTCTGTATAAGATAATGAGCGGGAACGTTGCACTCCGCGTTTGCCGGCCGGTTTTTATTTTTGATTATTTTTTGTTTTGTTTCATCCATGCAACGGTTGTCCCATACCAATGCGAGAAGTTTTTTTTGGAATATACTAAGTTTCACACGGTGATGTGGTTTTTTAATTCTAAAGTCTAGTTTTTGAAAGAACATCCAATCATGTACATCATCGTCCTTGTATTCTATCACAAAAAATATATCCAAATATTACAAACAAATCTCTTTAATAATAAGTACACGAAGAACCGTCAATCATTTCAGGGAATTCGACAGGATCTAATGGATTCCCTCTTCAGCAAACACAATTCCTGTCACATCGCAAACATTACGTTGTTTGATAAATTTGTCTGTGATCTTTTTCCTAATACCTAATGATCTTTATAGAAAGATATATAGCAAATAAAACACACAATGCAAATAACTACATTATGAAATCCATATTAAAAGTAACGTATAATGTTATTTTTGTAAAATTACATACATGTATACATTATTTAATAGCATCGATGTTAGTGGACGCTGTTTTAATTTGGTGGTAGTATATTGTCTATTAATCTATTTAAGTTTGAATCATACAGTGAATAAACTTGCGGGGGACGAAAATAACATTTCGAAAATATTGCGGTGGATAATTTCTAGGCGCTTATATGGCTAACTACTCGTATCTTATTCAAGTTGAATAACTATTACTAACTACTTATCAATGAGGAAGACACTACGATGATTTTTAAGGCATGTAATGAAACGTAACTTCATAAATAATTAATTGTTCTTCATTGCTGCTTTAATATATTTACACCAAAGACTAAGACTGGAAGAGATGCACTCTGTTGTGTGCTGAAGAAATTATCCGTTTTTTGGGCAACAAAGCTTTCAGACTATCTACTATTTTCGAGTAGGTAATTTAACCAAGTATCTTGCGATAATTTCAATATTTTAATAAGATGGTGGTCCCCTTGTTAGAATTTTCCAAGGAGTTTTTGTGGCATGTCACAATTCATGTTCCGTGGTATTATTTTCGATCCACTTCGCTTAGAGTAACCGAATTATATTAAGTAAAATGTCACCAATATTACAAGATATAAAGTCAAATAGTACAAGATTATGTATAAAATGTAAAAGCCACTACATGACAGACTAAGATCCCGCCAAAAACTCCACAGTGAAAATTAAAGCTGTCTTACTCAATAACACAACGTTGTCTTAATAACGTAGTAATAACATTACCGTCACATTATGTTAGTAACGTTATTTTATGTTATAACGTTATTGTCGTGTTACAGTACTAATGCGCTTGTGATTCATTTTTTACTATAGCTTTAATAGTGTCTGAAGTCATCTGTTAATAGAATTGTATTTGAATACAAGCTATGCGGAATATCACATTGAATTTATTATGTAATTATGAAAATGTGTAACGACAAAAAGATACATATTAATGTAATATAGGTTATGTGAGAGAATTAGGTACTATATTTCTAATATATTTGAAATATATACAAAGAGAGGAAGATAGAAACGTTGAAATCTATAGCTCATGATTTTCATCGTAGTAACTACCTCGCACTTTAAAAAATGATTCTGTGTTCTAATAAATATTGAGATTGTTAATGTATTAAAAAAAACACAAACAAAATATATTAAAAATTAATGCCGAAAACTACCATCAACAACCACTTCCATAGCGTTGACCTCATTCTATAAAATTAATCAGAATACCAAGTGTCACTTCTACTTCATATGAACTATATAAAACTTTTATTAATATGTTTTTTGTTTACTGAACGTGAATATTTATGATAGATGCGCTTTTATCATGATATTTCAATAGTATTGTAATATTGATTAATTCACTATACTGACGGAGCAGACTTTCGCATCCGGTTACATTTATTAGACATAAGTCATAATAATAGACACGAGTCACAAAGTTCACAGAGCTAAATAATTCAACTTATGTAACAAATAATTATACTTATGTTAATGATTAATTAAGTATCATAATAATAAATATTAAGTTATAATATATATAAAATACTAGTTGTTTTATGCGGCTTAGTTTGTAACGTTTTAAATAATAACATTTACTTTTTTGTGATGTTTTTTTATGTAAAATATAACTGACACACGAGAATTGACGACTGTGGTGTGTAAAATCTTGATTCTTTTTAATTTGACTCATTTTGATATCAAGAGAAGAGAAGCTTGAAAACCGACATCACAACGATATAAAAAAATATTTTTGGCAATCGATTTTATGATAATTACTGCCATCGTCGAATAGGTTACTACAAGTTTTTTGCGATCGTTTCAATAAACTACCAAAATTGTGGCCGTTTTGTTAGATTTTCCAGGGAGTTTCTGTGGTAAGTCTGAATCTATGCTTCATGGTACTAATCCGCATCCCCTTCACTTATGTATAATAACTAAACTATATTATGTAAAACTCCACCAATATTACAAAATATAGAATCAAATAACACAAGATTATGATATAAATATAAAATCTACTACATGATATTTCAAGATCCTGCCAAAAATTCCATCACAACTATCAGTACATATGAATTAAATTAATACAGTAGCCGTGTTATAATAGCTTAGAAACGCGACTTATACCCTCAGAAGCCTAGCCAAAAACTAAAATGTCAATGGCACGTGAATCTACTACGCTGTTTAATATCAAAATGTTAATTAATTAATTTAAATTAAATTTTATTTATACTTCTGTATAACGTGATACGTTATGAGGTTTTAATTATTATCGTAAAAATAAAAACAGTTGATAGTTCTATAGTTATTTATTTGTTTATAGTATTAAAAGACAAGCCAACGTAGATTCAAGGTGTATATAAATTGTTAAGTAATTCTTTTTGTAGCGTACAATTTGAAGAGAAAAAATTGTAAGATTGGTTACAAAAAAAGTAGTTTGAAGATGATGTTGGAATCCTTAATACTCATACACTCCTAATATATATATATATATTAGCTATGTATACATATTAAATATGTCGTAAATACCAGATTGATAGCAGAAGTTGTTAAATCCATTATCTATATTAAAACGTGCTCTCTTTATACATTTACCAATAGTATTGCCAAAAGTATATCTATGTATATAATATAAAATATACGTGTGAATATAGGACAGTATTGTCACTGCTTGGCAAAGACTTGATTATGACCAATGATATTTTAACTAAAAAGCTGTAATATTATTGATTATGACTGATAAATAATCCGAATTTCCTACTGAATTATGTAATTAAGGGGAAGTTTCCTACTCTACTCTGTACGTAATGCGTATACGAAGAATATTCAATAAATATTTGATAGTTATAACAAACATTAATAGATTAATGCGTCAAATATTTATATTACAAATAAGAGATGCTAGATAAACTCTCCGTATAATTAGTATCGAGCTGAACCATCAGGCGTAGTATATATTTATGACTTTAATTCCTTGCTATTTATTATTATTTTTCACAAATACGAGGTACAATTTTTTTTTTCTGAAATAAAAAAATTAAAAGAGTAAAGAATTTTTTTTACAAAACAGAACCAGCGTCACGGCTTTTGTTTGCTTGAAATATCTGATTTATATATGGTATAGAATAATTATTGTGATAATCTTCTGGCAACGTATACTTTCGTAGCACAAATTTACCGTTTGTAAGTCGTTTAAATAGACGTGTAATTAAAATTAACTACAGATATTGAGCCTATGGTTACCCAACTCTTTGGATGTTTGATTAGTTTTGATGGATAATATCAATATATATGTTATTATATATGTACTACCGGGCAACGCCCCATAAGGTTTGATAAACTGACTATCCTATTTACAAAATTCTAAGGGTGTCCAGGGAATTTACTAAATTAGGTTGGTTTTTACGTAATGCATTAAATGACTACATAATAAATAACTGAAATGAAGCATTCGGAGTCATTTCAAAGGAATCTTTCTCACAGACCTCTATATTTGTTACTTGACCGAGTTAAAATAGGGTTACCTTTCAGATTGATTACTATATGTGTATATTCGCTTACCACATATGTACACTAAAGTTTGAATTCCTATGAACAGATATAAAAAAACTTTGAGGTGCTTTTACAATGGATTTTAGATATTAAGTTCCTTGTGACAATAAATGAAATTCTTAATATTAATTTTCAATTATAAAAAACACGAGTCTTTGTAAAATCCTAATCTAGATCTTATGTAGTGTCTGAATATAGGTATAATATATCTGGCATTTTTTTAATTTAAATTTCATATTTTAAATGTTATTAACATCTTCCAAATTCAGTCAATCTGTTTAAAATGTTTCATATTCTATATTTAGCATTAGGTTATGTTAAATCAGGTACTAGGTTAAATAATGGTTATTAGTACCATGGTTTTATTTTTCAGTATCACAAGTTCACTAGTTGAATTAGATTTTAATAAATATGAATTTTAATACTATTCAGCCGCTGGATACCACTGTGTGGTCTCGTACATTTACTGATTTATCAATCCTTTATAACTCTATTCTGCCGTGAAAAAATTACAAGAAATAGCAGTAATAAAATCAGTTCAAAAATATATATATATGCGATGTTATGGCTTCCCTGCGCAGCGAGACGCCTCAATTATTCTATTGGGAGCGTTAAACTGGGCAGATTGGAAAATAACCGGCGGTCGTCAACCCGCCAAATGTCAGATCGTTGTTAATAACGGTGACATGGATCCCTTCCGTCCATTCGTTCTATTGTACCCTAGGGTCGCCACTGCCTTTTTTATATAAAATAATAAAACCTTCTCAGCGCATTACGGGTAGGTTTTTATTTTAGCAAGCAGATTTTTATTACTATAATTACACAGTTTAACGTGATGAAATGTTGTTAAAACCACAGTATAAGACTTGAAAAATATAAAATACGATTACAAGTGACTCAGGGACAACCATAGCTTAACTGCAGCGGGATCAAGTAGGTACGTCGCGCCAATAACACGACGTCAATCTTTATTTGTTAGGAAATTGGGACTTCGAGGAACTGATCAAGGTTGTCAACGGAGCCAACCGTCAGCCAACCTACATAGAAACCGTTACACTGATTTGAAAGTCATTACCGATGGGTTGGATAGACTTTACTTTAGTCGTGACGCAGCCGCGATGCTGTACCGCTTATTTTTTTTAATATTCTCTTCGCCGAGGCGTGATTTTATCATCTGCCTGTGTCGAATATTTTATTTTTATTATCTTAGTAATTTAGTTTGAAATTGCTCAAATTTCTCATTGTCTAAACTGTTATGCGAAATAAACGTACGTATGTTAAAGGTGGTTCAATTATATTTTAATAATATATAATAATGAGATAACTTTACCTACTGTAATTAATAAAGAGTTTAAAGCAATTCAATAGTTGTTATTTCTAATTCGACCGTGCATAAAAAGTAAATTATATTAATTAAATTGTTATCATTCCATCGATTCATGGTGCAGGGATTAGATTTGTCATATTACAAGGTGAGGGATCCGAAATAATTTCTATTGCTCGCATTGACTTCCCTGCCTTGAATGCTTTAATTAAACCGGGAATTTCGTCTTGCGCACCTCGATAGCTGGCGGTAGCTTCGCTCTCCTCTCGCTTCAACGGGGGTGCCTAGTGTTGCAGGATGTTTTCTTCTTACAGAACACTTTCCCGTGGTTTTCTTTAAGCTGTCGAGCACGCCGTCCTTCAGCTGTGCAACTCGGTCGTCGGCAGGCAGCCTTCTTAGGTCTTAACTTCACAGGCTCTCAGAGCAATATTTGACTTTCAGATGTTACATTATTAATTATCTATTAATGTTTGAAGATGTCGCAGCTTGATGTTAAATATCCTTGTGACCGATGACATTTAAGCGTTCATTACAGATAGGAAACTAAATTAATCTCTAATTACATGAACACAAGGAGAGATGCCTGTTCTGATGAAGATTTTGCACTTGTAAGTTGTAGCAAGATAGGTACTACCAAAGAGTTGCGATCTTAAGCTTATTGAAAATTTAGAATAAAATATTTAATGTATTTCGAATCCATAACATTTTAAAATGTTTATATGATTTTAATTCTGTTACAGATTTAACGGCGACATGGCGTCGCCCAGAGTTTCGTTTATTCTGCTGGCAACATTCTACTTCATAGTAATATGTCATGCAGGTAAGTTTTTAAAACTATAGATAAAAATAATAGTATTATCGTTGCTGTTTATACTATTCTTAATATTGACAACCGATTCTTATTTTTCCATTAGAGATTATTAGTGCCTTTGTAAAGCGAATTATTCTTTTGTTTGTATGTGTATAATAGATACACATAACATATAATAATACGTTTTTAAAAGTATTTAAGAGATGAATAAATCATACGCTTATCGGTTAAAAATAATATCAAAACTACGTGATCGATACGTGTACAGGAGTGTTCAACTCCAGCGCTGTCAGAGTTGTCAGCACAGATTAATAACACAGATAGGATAAAAATACAACTACTTCATTTATTTGCGAGACTAAAAATCGATTTTCTCTTCAGAAATTGATAATCTGAACTTTCTGCTAAAGCGTATTTTTAATGTCCTGTTCTAGCTTTTAATACTTCCTTTGGACTAGACATTACTAGGTTACTAAGTCCATATATTTACAATAAAGTTGGCAAAGTAATAGATGATTACAATTTCATACTTTGTTTACGCTACCGTGACAAAATTTAGATCAAATTATGGTTTCATGGCATTTCCTATGAACAGACAGAAGACCTACTTAAGATACATGAATCAGAATTAAGCCCAAATAATGTATTGTCAATAATAAGGAGAAACTAATGAATACTTGAACTTTTTAGTTAGTACACTGGCGAGCCTAATGCCATTATGCATTTTCTTCCAATGAACCAGCGGTATTATTATCAAGAAAAAAAGTTATCCTAGGTAGTGCAAATATAAAAGAAGCAAGTAAAATGTATAATCTAAAAAATATAGTAGTAAAATTAACTTAACATAAACATATAACTAAAAATACATATTGTACTGAATAGATAACAATGCTGATAACATTTCAATATAATTTTATGTACAATGTGAGAGACCGTCGAAGTTTTTATTATGTTTTCCTTGTTCATTGAACATCTGCTAAGGTTGTATCGTTTCGTCAGATGACGCAGTATAAATGAAGGTCGGAATAATTACATATTGACATAGTTGGTTTTAACTTAAAAACTAGACACGTGTGTGTGCCTTGAACCAATCAAATATGATGAAAAAACTTTATTTCCTATATTAATAACATACACTATGTAAACTTTAAATCTTCTTACTGGTTGGGATTTTTTCATTCTCGTTTGTCATGATTACTACTTTAAAGTTAAAAATCTGTTATTAGGTATTATAATATACACCGTGACTATTTAGAGTGACAACCGACAATCGTACATGGTTGCATTTAACATATAAAATATTAATATCAAAACAAATACTAATAAAAAATAAAGAGAACCTAAGTTAAAGTTTGTTCTAAGACTCTCAAAAGTATAGATATAAATTTAAATAAACCTAGGCTGAATGACTGGTGACAAAATCTACGAGTGGCATTCCGGGGTTTATAACTTTCGATAATAAAAAGGACAATATACGCTTTTGTTTGTTCAAACTTCGAAAAAGTATCCTTTTTTAGGTGGTTGGCTTCACTTTCATTACATTTTTACTACACCCGACGGTGATTGACACTGTGCTTTAATATAGACATTTAGAGGATTAAATATATTTTTTGTACTTTTTAGATAATTAGGTCAAATATTAAGCACCTATCTTTCTAATTGATTTAGAATGAGTATCAAGTACTGAGTATCCTATAAAAAAATTGTTACCGAGTAACCAATCACCCAGTATATTACATGTGTAAAATAAACGAATTCAGTGATTCGCTTCTGCGACTTTACATTCAGGATTCGCTAGCAGATTGTAATCAGGATTACATAGGAATATTACACAGGATTACAACAGGATACAATAAGAAAATTAGGATGGTGGCAGACGGGCTGATATCATGGTAGCCATTGTAACTTTTATGCCTTTCTCGGCTGTCATCGTTCATAGGCACTTTGCATAGTGAAGTGCCAAATATTGTTAAAATACAATAATTTATTATCTAGCAGCATTTCTATTTTACTCAATCTTTTTTTAACTTTTGGCAATAATTTTCATATATTTTCTAATTATAATACACTGTAGACACGTGTCTATGAATAAAAGACAAAAAACGAGTAAATAATGACCTATTAATTGTGGCGCGATCAACAACACGGTTTTTATACAAATCAATTAAGTCAGTAATAAAAAAGAACGTAGAAAATGATTTAGTAAATTAACAAACATAACATGATTTTCCTTTGTGATTACTTAGTCTTTGGAATTGGCTTTGAATTAATTATTAACTATCTCTGTTCGATTAGAATTATCATCTTACATTTGAATCAAAACGAATTCGTTCCCCAAATAATTGTAAGAATGCTCCTGAACCTCTTTCATTTTTATTGCCAAAACTTCAATGAAGCCAGATTGAAACTAGACATTAGTGTATATTGATGATATTATAACTAAAAAGATGTAGATACGTCATAAGGTTATACGACAGAGGTTTTTAAAATTTGGCAAGCTAGCTTATTTTTGATGTCTGCCCCGTCAATTCCTCCGTATCTAAGCAACATATAACTGTTGCTTTTTCACCTTTTTGAGAATATACCATCTTAATTCAACATCTTAGTTAAGACAGTGTGTCGTTACAATATTACTTTACGTATGTGTGCGTTATCTTGCCATTTGTTTTGTCAAAATATCATGTAGGTAACGTATCTACAGCTTTTTAGTTATAATGTCATTGGAGTACGTACTATAGAGAAATCTTATTGCCATGGCGGTGAACGTGCGCTAGAAGCCGCCTTGGCAACAATGCGCTTCTGCATTCATGAGATGCGTGGAGCCTATCGGCCGGAAGTGTTGAATGCGGGTCACGTCAGCGAAGCCTCGCAGAAATCCAAATAGTCGTTTATTTTGCTCCTTCCCGAAACTGACGCTTTGTAACATCTTCTGCGTGATTAATCTTGTACAGTCATGTTCATAATTTTATTTACACTATTAAATATTTTATGTTAGCGACAGAATTTTTAGAATTTTGGTATAAGTGTATAACTGTAAAATCAAACACATGAGCTATCTAAGAGATATAATAAGAATGTAAATCTAACGTGTCTGTACTTTTTAGATTTTTGTGAAAAAAAATGTTGCAGGTGCTTAGTAAATAATAAAATACATTTCAATAATTTTTAGAAATTTCTGTCTGTTTGTTTGAACACACATCACTACTAAAGTACTAGGTTCACGATAAAACCTGACCAAAAAAATTATAAAGCATATCCTCGAGTGACATTTAGTCTTGGTTTCATTAAAATCAGTTCACTCTATCAATCTGCTACACAATATAAACGACTATATGACGTTCCAAGATCCCATTTTTTTTAATTCGTAACTCTTGGTGGTTATATCCCTTTTTGATTTCTATAATATCACGAATCAAAAACCTTCTGTTTCTGCTTAGACTGATAATAAGTAGTGTATGAAGATAGACAAGCCGGTGTCCGAGTAGAGAGGCATCCGGCTGAGTCACGCGCGGAATGCCGTTCGGCCGGCACATAGGCCCCGACACCCGCGCCCGCGTACTACCTCGCCTGCTCTCTTAAAGCACCACTGTCTAGCCACGGGTATTGCATATCACAGCAAGCCTTGTTCTAGTCTGCTATTTATTTCATCGTATGACAGAATAGACTATCCATCTTTTATTATCGTCGATTGATTGATTACTCTATTTGACACTGCGAGGTTCAATTAATTGGGAACAGTACAACGGACAAAAATTTGTTACTCTTTGGCAGCACTCGGGGAGCACATGCAGGGAAATGAGAGGTACACTTTCTACGGACGCGAGTAATATTAGCCCTCTGAGTAGTCTGATACAAAATTACATAAAAACTTTAAAACTTTATTCAATCATCCAGACATAATCACTTATGTAATTCTAATAAAAAATTTCAAGGCTATAGTGTAATTTCTAATCTATCTTAGTATTTTCAACAGATTCAAATATTTATGAGAATATATATAGTGATCGTGTATTGGTCGAAATTCGACTATAACTCCTCGATTGTTCAACAAACGAACGTTATCCACATTTATTTGTCGATAACACTAAAGCTCATCAATATCTACTAAACACAAAAAAAAAAAATAAAGTAAATCGCTTGGAAAACAGGAGGAAGATTTACATAACTGTGCTGCCTCTGGTTATCGCTACATATTCTAAAACAAAGTCCTCTGCCACGTCCTTCTGTCTGTCTGTTCGTGATAAAGTCAAAAACTACTGAACGGATTCTCATGCGGTTTACCAGTAGATGAAGTGTTTTATGAGGAAGGTATATAATAGTAGTAGGTATATAATATGTCAAGATTTTTTTTATCATCAGGACGAAACAGCGTTCGCTAGACCCGCTAGTTTAACATATATATGTGTAAATATTGTTTAGTATTTGATCAATGTCTTCGAGATAGGGTGGCCTTAGAAGTAAAACTCTAAGCCTAGATGAAATTGGTTAATTACAGCTACTGGTATATACGGAGATCGCCGACTGTTAAATATTACTAGGAACCACCAGCGATCTCGTATACATATGTCACTTTAGAAATAAGGACACCATATAACCTAATTGTATCTCTGATAGTTCTGAGATAGTTGTAGTCCGGTGAAGCTGTTAAGACCTTGCTAGGTCAATAGCGTAGTCGGTTCAAGAAAAAAATGTCAGATTTTTTTCAAACTTTATAACTGAACGGAATTTTAGAAAATGCCCGACCAATATGCATAATCAATTAGTGTTCATTACGACGTCTTCACTCTAGTTTTAATATTAAATATCAAATTGTCTCGGAATTCAAAATTGTTTTACAACAAATGTTTTACAAAAGCAGCGGTAGCACGCGCGAGATGAATCTCTATCGGCAAGCAGTATGCTAGCCATTATAAAACTCGTAGACAATTTAACTGCACGTAACTCATAACGGTCTTTTTAACTGTATGATTCATTTCTCAACGTTCACAATTATTTTCAGACAGCATCTATATCCTATCCGCACAGAGGGTTCCGCGTTATGCGATATATATATCTCTTACCATATACTTACCGAAGAAGTTGTTTTTTCTTTCATACACTTTGGGATTACTAGTGCGCCAGCTACCTATATATTCTTTGATAATTATGCTTTTATAATAACTTTACTAATTGGATTTCTTTTCTCATAACAAAATCATTTGTGTTACTAGCCGTGGTGGTCGAGTGGGTAGTTCAGTGGAATAATTATTCGAAGTTCCCTCGTTCGAACCCTGGGTGGCATTCATGTTTTACGTAAGCACTGATGCCGGCAGGGGGTCATTAATTTACTTATTTTTGATGACATAGGGTATTGGGGGCCTGGGTGGTGATTACGTCAGCAATATTTATTTACTGAGTTACACATAACAGATTGTAATATACTTATATAAATGTTTACGTAATTATGGGGGGGAGGGTTAAGAGGATTGCTTACTTTTGCTCACCAGGGGGATAGTGCTGCCAGAAATTACAATTCTGCTTACGTAATACTGAAATAGCCCCTTGGCATGTACCAGCGAATTTTTCGAAATTAGCATAGGTAAATTTACTAGTTTAAATTTGGTAACATTATCGCCTGACTGTGAAGAAAAATATCGTAAAGAAACCTGAACCTGAAATGTTCTTGAATATCGTATGTAGGAACTTATAGAAGTACAGATTTTTCGGAGTTTGTAATCGCCAATGCCTCGTGGACTTATGCATGGGAAGGGATCTATGCAGTACGTCTCTTACAGGCTATTGTAATGAGGATGATGCGTGTAACTCTAAAAATGCTGTTACTAAAGAAATAAGTCTTATTTGTAACACCGAAGAAAATAATTTTCATAATTTTCTTACGAATTTTACCATAATTTATCACACAGTGAAAGATATAGTGCATTGTCATTTTACTATACCTTATACAAACGTTTGTGAGAACGGATGGTTCTATTGATACTAGTGACTACAAAAATGTTACGGATTTAGGTTTTAAGGTGGGGGCCAAATATAATTATTAACGAATCAACAACTAGCTGAAAATTAGTGACGATCGCAGACAAGCAAGCGTATACCTTGCAATATCTTTAAGTCGAAGATTACACTATCTCTTTATGTGTATACCCTTTCTATAATATCTTAAGTTCCGCTTATATCAACTTGTACTTAAATACAATACAAACTGTATACCATGGAACCTAAATGATCGCCAATAGTTTGATTCTCAGCGATTTACTACCACTCATGAACCCTCCGACTTTGGAATCAACTACCTGTCGTGGTTTTCCCAACGAACTACAGTATGGGGTTCTTCAAGATGTTTTTGAAGTGATGCTCTTTGATTTATAAGCGCTTATATGTTTCACTGTTTATCATTATGTATAGTCCGGTGAAGCTGTGAAAGCTCGTCAGGCCTATATTGTTAGTCAGTCAGAAAAAAACCATTAAGGTGTATGCCATTGTCGTAAAATAAAAATAATCATATATTTTAGTAATGCAACACATATTACCTTTTCTAGTATCAGAATTTGATAATTTGATAATTATGTTATCTGTTTCTTTTTATCATGATTTGTATGTAATTAAACTATCATTAAAATAACATTAACAGAAATTTTATGATTCGAGCTTGAAAGCTAGCTTGAATTCTATTCGATACTCGAGAAAAATATATTTTTTATGCCACAAATACATTTTCGATAAAATATTATCCTGTTGTGTCCATGGGCCACGAGTATTTCTGAATACGGCCCTGCAACATAGCGGGCTATGTCGGAATCTCGACGACGCTAATGGGGAAAACGTGTATTTCGCTTATTTGTGTTATCGTTATTCATATATTAACATATACGTATATGTGTATTTGTTATATATAAACGTACACATATCTGCTCACATAGAAAGATTTCACAGAAAGTTATATTTATCTACATATAATAATGGATGCTGGTATATAATATGTGATCGATAAACTTCAATATCGTTTGATGAATCATCAAGGCAATTGGCAACCGAATGTTTTATCACTGAGGATGTATTAGTGGAACTTTCTATTGAATTGTAATTGCCTATAATAATAAGTTATATAGTGTAATTAAACATATTGAACAATATGAGGTGTTATTTTTTCAAGTGGTAGAAGTTCATTTTTTAATTTATCATGACATTTCATTTTTTCTTCATTCTGACATCATTTAAATATAGTGGCAAACGTTAATCTATTAGAGTCATGTTTTTAACACTAAACAGTTTTTAAATTATATCATTAAATCATTATTATGAGAATTAATTAAAAATAACTTCTTTCAACTCCACAAGGACTTATACCACTATTAAAAATAACATATCCTAAATGAGGAGTAAATTTAAGTCCATATTTTATAAACATTAGATCTACTCAAATGGATTTTTACTGTAAAAAAGATATGTTGTGAAAACATTTAAACAAAAGTAATCAAATTTTTCTGAGAATTAATTTCAGTTAAAAAGGTGTTATAAAAAACAAATGATTTTTTTAAATTACTTCATTAAGATATCAAAAAATAAAATAAATAAAAGAATTTGACTTGCTTCTCTTTTAATCTAAATCCAAATCGTTTAATTAATTTTCTGTTTATACCATTAGGTAAATAGGTGAAATGTAAGGCAGTAAACTCATCATATTATTGTATAACTCTTTTGTTATAGGTCTTAAAGTTCTCTTCAGTGACAATGTAGTAGTTTTATTGAGGTTTTATGTCTCCTTTTTTTCACTTAAAATATTTTTAATAGAGCATTGTGCCTCATTAGTTTTATTAAACAATGCAGTAATCTAATCACTACCAAAGTAACTAATTTTTTTCAGTAGACATAACGTTTTTAAAAAATAACAGCTCATATATAGAATTTTATGTCTAATAACAGTAATAAATGAAGTCATAGCTAAATTAATACAAAAAACTGCTTATACTGGAATGTGCATCAGAGTAGGCCAAATATAAAGTCCATTTTATTTTCCTAACTAATGAAAACTCTGTTTAAAATGTCGAAAAAAATATTTCTGTCAGAGTTTGAGCTCTTAATATTAATATTAACAGGTGCCTATTTGCCGTTTTCGATGACTCATTTAAATAACACATGGAAAATATAATTTTTCATTAAAATTCAGTCAGGCGATAATGAATAATTGTATAAATCAACGTATAATTATTGAGCTAATTCGTCCAGAGAGTGCTTCTCTTATAATTGGAATTTTAAAAACCATGGAAATGTGTTCTGTGTCATTGATTCAAAAGCCCGCCAATGTAATTCTTCTCAGATATATTTAATTTACAGATTTTGTCTCTTTACTCTCTTTGATGTATTTATCTTACCTATATTTTCTGTGTACCTATATCTAGCTTAGTTTTGTAGGCAAGCATCAGCTGGTCTGTCCTGGCAGCTTCAGTTGAAAGCCAGTTCCTCCAGGCGGCGTGTTTACCATGTTATACCACATCATCAAGATATCTATTCTAATATTATAATGAGGTAAAGTTTGAGTTTGTGACGTTATAGGGGGTAATCTCAGGAACTACTGGTTCGATTTGAAAAATTCTTCAATGTTATATAGCTCATTTATCGAGGATGGTTATTGACTATATATCATCACGCTAAGACCATTAGGAGCGGAGCATAAATGAAGTATGTTTAAAAGTCAGGGTTTTTTCCTCTTGAGAGCTTCCGCTGCGTGTTAGCGTTAGCCCAAAGTAACTATTCACGCGAACGAAGTCGCAGGCAGAGGCTGGTAGGTTATAATTTACAAACACGTTTAAATCAGGCAAAATATAAGGATAAATAAAACGTACATTGTAAAAAATCTGCCATCTGAGGGCTGCTATATCGGAATGTGTTTGATAAAACGTAAGAGTAATACAAAAATATTTATTAATTTTATTAATAAAAATATTTGGTGATGACATTTACAAAGACATAAATGTAGACGAGTCGCGGTCGGTTGCTGGCTTAATATAAAGATGATTTTTTTATGATGATTCGCTACATGGAGTAACTAGGTTCTATTGTATAATACTATATAAGGTTCTATAGTATAAATATCTATTGAACTTGGCATAGTCTCTACCAATGGACCGACATAGCTATTGGGAGGTTCCCCGCTCTGCAAAGTCTCATCGGTGTCTCGGGTATAAGCGGCTGTGGTGCTTTCGGGTTCCCCGGCTCTCGCTCGCCTGTTCAACGAAGAGCCACTGACGGTCCGTATACTGTCACGTCCAGCGTCAGCTCCAGACATGCCCCGACGATCACCCTCGGGCAGCGGCATTAATCGTTTATTTCTAAGGTTTCTTTGCTCCATATCTATGGGTGGTTGCCAGGGCCCTTTTGGTCAACTGGTTAGTAATTTCGTTTCAGATGTCCACCTCTCACGTGGCTTAGATGTTTTGCACGGACGTGGGGCTGGGCTTTGAGAGGCAATACTGCATAATATGGTATAATCTTATTATATTATCAATATCGGAATGGCGTCACTCCTTGAAGTAGAGTATCGGAATACTAAGATATCCGTTAGAATTAGACTAGATGGAATTTGATCGATATTCTATAGAGCTTGTTCAAGATTTTGTTTGTGTAATTATATAATATCTACTTTAAGAACTATTAATATTAAGGTAGCATTTATTTTCGTGACATCCAATAAGCGAGTAAATTGGAGTCGGTCTCGGGGTGGTACTGTTAAAATCGATGCCGTTCCTCGTACTGTAATAATGCAAGGATTGCATGCTATCCGTACACAATTATTGTCCCGAATACTACCGGAGAGACGCCACGAAATCGTGTACACATCTATATTCTACAGGGTGTAAACGTTTTTGTATAACTGATTTCTGTTTAAATAATTATAAATCATATGAAGCAGAATAATGTAAATAATTTACAATATTCATATACTATAGACTAGCGGACCCGGCGGATGTTATCCCGACCTGATAACAAAAAAACCTGGTAAATTAGATGCTTAAATCTTCTTTATAAACCACTTTATCTACTGATGAAAACTGCATAAAAATTCGTACAGTTACTGAATTTATCGCGAACAGACAGACAGACAGACGTAGCATAGGAATGTGTATTGTAACATGTAGTGATTTGCGAAAAAATATGTATGTAACCTCATTACAAATCCGTTCTGAAGTAGCTAATGGTTAAGTAAAAAAGAAAAAAAAAATCCGAATAGTTGCTCACATATACAACGATTATTGACGTATATAATAAATAAAACGAAATCAAGAAAAAGGTGCGGACCAAGATCTGCAGAATAACAAAAAATACGTTCTTATATACAGAATCTCTTTGCACAGAAATTCCATTTCGAAAGCAAAGTAAAAAATATTGTACGAAGTTGAAGCAATACTAAAGGTAATATTTGATCGGAAACGGCCTCCGCTGAGGCGCAAGGTTGCGGTCGTAGGGAGCGGGAAGTAGGTCGACCGATTCTGTAGCCGCCCTGGTTTCAGACGAACCTTTAAAGCGAGTTTACATTATCGAGGGAGAAAAACAATTCTCAAATTATATTTTCTGGTAAAACGCAGACGAAAATAAATACGGAAGAACTGTAGAGAAACATGAAATAACAAAAATTGTTTCAGTAGTCATTTAGCATGTATTTTTATTAGCCAAACTAAGACACTATTAATATCTGATAGTAAATAGATCACCCTTAATAAAAGATTTATCATTAAAAATGGTACATTTCTAGTAATAATCGCTATATGACCCCTCTCGAGGCCTAGCCAACTATTGAACTCTGAACCTAGTCAGTTGAACTATATGTAGGGCGGACCGAATAAAATTCTAGTTAACAGATCTACATTGCACATTTATATGGGACATGTATCTAAGGTGTTTTTAAATTTCCGACCTTTATATATGTATATGAAAAACAGTAACGTTGTACTGTGTTAGCTTTTGGCGCGTCGCTGTTATATAATACTTGGACCACGTCGTGTATTAGATGTAATCGTTAGGAATGTGGTGATAGATTTACTTTAATTGAATGTAAGTTGGGGTTTCCCGTGGCGAAAATCATCGTGATAAACCTAATTTATAATCGCATTTGGGAATTATGAATTGTGGTGGTGTTTAAAACCTCTTCCAATTGTTATACTTTAACGCGACGCGCAGAAGCGAGTCACTATGACGAGCTTTTTCGCCATAAGCATGGTGGTTGCGACCCAGTCGGGCTGTAAAACCCTACCACCCCGCTATCGCCATTGCCTCGTTCGTTATTCAGCAAGGTGCATCACGTGCAGGTGAGGTTGGCTTGGGTGTCTTAAATCTTAAGGTGTTACTCGACACCTCTTATACCCCGAAAACTGGTAAAGGACCTTGACAATTCCGCAATATCTGAGGTATTTCTAATGAAGCTTTACAAGATAGTACATTTAAGCTTAGATAAGGCTAAATAAATAAATAATAAAGCTAGATAGCTTTTAGGGTTTAAAACTAGACATTGGAATTATACCTGTTTTAATATACTATTAAAATAGGAAATACATTTTTGGTGATAAATGAAATCTATATGGTACGAGTACACACATTGCATTGTGTCTATTTTTACACATGTGATTCATGAATTGTTTATGCTAGCGACCTTAGTTTTAACTCTTCGGCCTATATACAAACTAATATGTAAATGAATACCAGTCAAATTCTTCATCGGCTTAATAATAAGAGGAATATGAAATCTACCAACCATATATTATAATCCATTTTAGATTCTTAAAATTATATGAAATCGTGCACCTTTTACAAAATTGTAATTATATATACTCGTATTATAGATTCATTTTCATACAATATGGTACATACGATACATTTCATACAGAACCCATAATAATCATATAGCAAATGGTTTTCCATTTTATTTAGAAAATAGCAGTTGTTAAAGATAATTGATCAATATGTTTTAGTTTGTCGTTAAGAGATGGCGCCACAGCACAGTTAGCTCGCGCTTTCATAAGGTCGCTGTCTTTTAACGACATACAGCAGTCGAT
>JACEII010000022.1:6633130-6737910 GCA_014332785.1 Antheraea mylitta
TGACAGAGAGTGGCGTATTAATCATTCTGAATCATGCGAAATCTATTTATTGGTTCCATATTCATCCACTAGATGGTGGTTCTGCGAGAATACATCTGAAGTCTTCACAATGTTACTTTCTTCGTTAGTGGAATTTTACAAATAACAAAAATAGTTACCAGCTTCCTTGAATCCAAACCAGAATCCTCATAAAACTCTATCTTACAAGTAAATAAGTAATTGACAATAAAACATACTATATACGAGTACATCAGTCTTAATGCTTGGAGAGCCTCTTGATCTGGCAATAGTAGATCAAACCGTGTTCCATAGAAATATAGACAGCTGCGTCAGAGAACAAAAGTATTAAACATACTATACGGTTAATTATTGAACACATTAATAAACTCGTGTCGCGCGTTTCTAGTATTTACTTGGTTGGTGCCTATAATACCTATACATATGTGTACATAAATCGTTAAATATATTCTGCTCTTATACTCTATACTCATGTTTATTTTTATGTTCTAAAGTAATAAGTGTCTGGGTACGTCCTGTTTGTTGCTATCGTACACAGAGCGTAAGGGTTGGCAATAATTATTCTCTAATATATGTATATAGTTTCTATAACGTATCTTTTGTCAAGTTCCTAGTGACATCAGTAGAAACAGTGGAGTGTCGTGTATGTCTAATCTTACACATTTCTTTCGAATTAAGTGAACTTATTTTAACAGTAGCAGCGTAATATTAAGTGACCTCAAAAATATGTATTCAAATCTGTTGCGTAGTTAGATCAACGTGTTCAAATTCCAATCAAAGGAAAAGCAATCTCTGAATTATTAAGGCGCGGCCCTAATATATGTCAGTAATGCACAGCGTTCGATACATAATATACACAACGTATTACAACCCTAGCTTACCACTGCGATGTGGAAATAACACGGAATTGAATTCAGCGCCGGCGCACGTCGCGCGTCACACGCTACGGTTGCGAGCGATTTCCGTCTAGTTACGACCGAGTACCGTGGTATCTTCCATCAGCACAGATTACACGGTATTATGATGCAACTGAAAACATAGAATATTATGTCATATTACGAAATTATTATAATTACTACAAAAGAAAATCCCGAATTAAACCCAGAAGTGCTTCCAACTCTCTATTTAAAGTTTTCTAGCTTCAGTGCTCATAACTTTACCTATTAGAGCACCAATACCCTGGAATCTCAGAGAGACTGTAGAGTGAATAATTTCATTTCAGATTACGTTCTTTTATGGAGTTCGTTTCTGCGTGTGGATTGCGGTAACGACTTAAAAATTAAGCGCGCTTTTAATTTTAGTCCATGGTCTAAAAAATATGTTACAACAAAAGCATGTGATACTGAATTCATAATACTAGACTTCGAATGAGAACCTAAACTTTGTCAGTTAAATATCTATTCTGTATATTTTGCAGCCAGAAGCAAGTAATAAATAAATAACGTTTTTGTTAATTCAATAGCTTATATGAAACTTTTGTAACAGCAATAAACAGTTCAATCCTCCGACAAAGGAGAAACCCCATATGCCACAGATGGGAATACAAAAGGGAAAGGGATCGGAAATTTGGATGTAAAAATAAATTTCCCCGGATCCCGGAGTGTATTCAGGACGACTGCGAGAATAAATCAAAAGCTGAAACACAACGAGAGGGCTGAAGTACAGGGGCTTTGGGCTTTGTCGAGAGCCGGCGACTGTGCGGCTTTATGTGCTTTATTCAATGCGCGACTTTTTTATACTATAATTGCGACGGTTGTGTAATGAAAGGTCGTCTCTTTTTATTATTAGACTATATCTGTATATTACAATTTTTATACACATAATTTATGTCTTATTAGTAATTATTGGGTAATCAGATTAAATTAAAACAAGTTTATGCTCAAACATGGGCGATTACAGGCTGAAAATGATGACGACGGTGATAGTGTACAACTAAATACCATTAAATATTTTGTGTTATTAGTTTTATTTTTTTCAAACAAGGTATAAGATAATTACGAAAATCAAGAGCCGGCACTGTTGATATCATTATTAATTTGGAAGTCGATCAATAATGATTTTATAACCCTGATTCAAATATTTACATTTAAGGTAAAATATAGGGGTATCTTTTAACTGTATTGTTTACAAATAAAATATTGTTTACAAAAGTTTTTGTTATACACTTCGAGGTCATTATATTTATTCTGTGTGATTTAAACTTGTATACAAAGTTATTATTCGTTTATTATCTACTTATTTATGAAACAGAAAATAGATTACGTTTAACTAACTCATAATTCGTTTGTAAATTTTAATAATTGCTTTGGACGATACGGCGTAATATCCTTCCGAACTAAACTGTTACACTAAACTATGATAATAGCACAAATTAATAGAAATGCTATTTTAAACAGAAACTAATTGAAATACATTTTTAATAACTGTGGACTACGGTTTTAATATTAAATAAATTTTTACTCGGTTTTATCTTCAACTCCGAATATAATTCGAAATGAAATATGTATATTTCAATTTTTATTCTATATTACTTTTTAAAAGCAAATATTCTAAAGAAACGAATTACATCAGAAAGTTTCATTCGATATTTTAGATAAAATGTTTATTAATAATAAAGAAAATATATAAAAGATAGTAAATTATATGGAATATTAAGATAATTACTAAATGAAAAACACTCAAATCACATGTACAATAAACAAATGTAAACAGTAAATACTTGTGTCAAGTTATACAATTTTATCAGCGTACTTTTTTAAATGTGTATTACACGCATTTGCTACAGTTTCCATTTTTCAAAACTTAATTGCAATAAAAAAATATTTACGTATGATCTACCTATCTAACACAATAACAAATACATTTTCATGAAATTTACACGTAGCTGTACAACAGTGTGTTGAGGTTATATGATAAAAAAAGACAGGAACCGAGAGAGAGAGAGTTGCGCACGGGGCTGCGTACTCACTTGAACGAGTACTCATTTGATTGTAGTAGGTTCGATACACATACAGCATGTTCGTTACGTGACGATTTCTAATAAATCACATTACCCGTAATTCGCGTCAAGGAAATTGGTTCGAATAATACATTCAAATATATAAAACACAATCTCTTCAACCTTATTATATTAATACAAATCACACAAGTGATTTAGAATATGTGTGTGTCTACGTGTGTATAGCTTTATTCGCAAATCTTGTAAATAAATCTTAGTATAGAAAACAGAGTGTGAACAGTAATCCGCACCCTCTCTACTCATCGGGTGAGTGTTTCGGGTGAGCGTGGGGGTACAATCTGTCATCTCTCCGCCCTCTGTCGTGAAGAATGGAACAAAACTCTCGCGAGAGGGTGTAATTAGTTGCGCTGATTCAACGTTTGAGCCCGGAGCCGAGTCTCTTGAGTGCCACTCACTTAATGCACGACAGATCGGCGTAATAACTCTTAGTAAATTGAGGAAAAATTTATTCTTCAAAGCAAGCTTTTATATGTATTTTCCTTTTACAAATATATTTTAGTTCGTACTCAGAGATTTTTTTTATCAATTTAAATAAATATACCACTGTAATAAGACCAGTTTTATTATATGGATTCGAATGCTAAGCCATAAAAAAGAGGGACGAGGAAACACTGTAGTAACGATCTGAATGTTAAGATGGATGTGTGGTGTAATTAGAATGGGTAAGAGTAGGAATGAGTATATCAGAGGAAGTCTGAAAATATTACCAGTGACAGAGAGGTTTAGGAGTAATAGCTTAGAAAGGTGCGTGTATTATAAAGACAAATGAATATCATGTAATTAGAAAAGTTTTGAATATGAATGTGGACGGATATAGGTGTAGAGGAAGACCGAAAAATGCATGGATGGATTGTATGAAAAGTTATATGTGTATACTGAGATGGCATCTGACATGGGAGAGTGGAAAGGGAAAACATGTTGTGCCGACCCTATTTAGGTGGTATAAAGGGTAAGAAGATGAAGGATTAAAATGACAACACACACACCACGGTCGATAAAGGAAGTCAACTGAAATATTCATTCCTGTTAGTGAACCTGCAAATGTAATCCTATCTACTATAAGGCTAATGCCGACACCAGAGTGACAGATAACAAAACAATAATTAGCACAGGTAACGACATCTATCTAACGGATAATCAATCTCAATAATCGAAACCATTTTCGAGCTGTAGATATACAGAGTATTTTTCTATAAATCTTGACTACTTGTGTTCCCAACTAAGTTTAGTTTTTGATATCATTTAATTTATTTAAAAATCTGTTTAATATTTCAGGACCCGTGGGACCTCTCCCCAATGTGACGAGTTTTGACATGGGAATCAAAGAAGGTACATGAAAGTTGCATTATTTTCTCTATATAGTTTAGTTATCCTGATTTATATTGAAACCCTGATGCGTAAAATCAATAAAATATGCCAGTTCTTTAGCTCATGGTAGTTTGATAGTGTGGCGATTAAAGTAAATAATCAAAGTTAATCTTTGTCTAGACCAGTGTTTCTCAACCTTTTTTAAGCCACGCCCCACCTTAATATTTCTAAAATGTTTATGCTGACCCCCCAAACATAATTTGTAACCTTTAAAAATTGTTTTGTTCCCTTAAGAAATATAAATGATAAGTTTTAGGAAGAAATCACTATGAAATTGTTATCAAAAGATCACAAGTAAAATTTCAAAACATATAATGAAAAACTTACTTGACGACTGTAGTTACCCAGTTGATATTTTTGTAGCGTCAAACGAAATTGTACCTGATAATTATTTACCGCCTTTTTTTTATTTGCCTTTCTTGTTACATTTGTAACCGATATCTAGCATTGTTTTTAAATAACCCAAAGCGAAAGGGTTCAAGTCATGTCAAGTCCCCCCCTTTAACTATCAAATTGCCCCCCTCTGGGGCGTGGGCCCCAGGTTCGGAAACACTGGTCTAGACTGTTTATAAACAATACTTATATCAGGAAAAACAAGAAGACCAAGAAACAGATATATTTTTATATATATGCGATGAAATTACAGTAAGATTATTAAAATAGGACTATCAAACGATCACACCTATTTTGTTCTTAGAAATTCCACGAGTTTCATCACCGAAGTTACAGGTTTTCTTTTATACTTATTACGTTTAAGCTAGGCGACAAATTTTCAACTTGAGTGTGGTAGCTAACCATGCGGGCTTAGAAAAAAAAATGTGTGTGTATTTATGTACAAGCGTTAGACTTATACTTTACACTTCTTTGGCGTAACAAGATAAAAATGTTTTATTCAAAAATTTTACCTTTAGCCTTATTCTACGTGTGTAGAAAAAACGTCACTAACAATAGAAAAGAAATATTTAATAAATTGAAAGATTTAATACAAATTGAAATGTTGACTATAGCTACCTTCAGGGTGTCGGTTTTTCGTGACGGTGAGCGAGCGTATCTTAAAATTTACTCTCATCATTTTTACCAAACGCCTCAAAAGAAGTATAACTTAAAAAAGTAGGTAGGGTAGGGCCCCAGGAAGGAAGGACTGACGGCGCTCGTTTACGTATAAATTAATAGTGTAATGTAAATATTCCAGGCAGCTGCGCTCTGGGCGACGTGGTCTACGTCTCGGGAGACGATTTTCCAGGATCGGATCCGTGTGAGAAATGCAAGTGTATGGACGGCGAGGTGCAGTGCCTGAAGCAGCAATGCGAGCCGAGGTCTGGCTGCAAGGCACTCCACCGTCCCGATCACTGCTGCCCCACTTATCAATGTGGCAAGTTTAAATTATATTTGTATTCTAATAATAGGCAAGATATACAAAAATATAACATAAAAAGCCTCAACAAATCTTCTATCTACTGTACAAATAAAAAGAATATAAATATAACGTGTCAGTATTTATTACATTTTTAATAATAAAAAAAATGTTGCTGATGTCTACGACTAAATAATAAAATACGTTTCAATCATTTTTAGAAATGTCAGTTTGTTCGTTTGGACACGTATCACTGCTAAAATTAATGTTATTTATTAATTACAGTTATTAAAAAGTATTAAATATTTTAAGGTCCCACTGCATAAGTTAATATTTTTGTAAAATTGGAATATTGTTACATTCAAAAGCTAACAACATTGATCTAAAAATATCATATTGTACCGCAATATTAATAACAGAACATCTTTAAAAAAAATCCAATAGAAATATTTTAGTAATCCACAGCAAAAGTAAACCATATATTTTTTTTTATTATGACATTTTACCGAATCTAAAGTTTCAAACGACGTTTCGAAAGTTTTGCTGCCCTACAACCTGTCACTCGAGACCCGGGCTTCACGGGCCTAGATCTAAATCCACCACTAGGGTTTTACCAATGAAACTGTCATAAGTTATAAGGACTGCCGTCAGAAGTGAAATCTCAATACAACAGAATAACTGTTGTTTGATTTTTTTAATTAAGTATAGTGTGAATTAATTAAATTTCATAATTTGCAAATTGAAGTGACTACCATAATATTCACATGTATGTATGTACTCGAAACTATATTTATATACATTTTATAAATAATATATGATAGGCTGCATAATCTCAGTACAAAATGTCAATATTACAAGTACACGATACCTACTACGCATCGTTAGTCTGACGCAAGCCGCACAAGCGTAATGTGATCGGTCACGTTTACTAGCATGTCATGACGCGAAAGTATAAATTTATTTCCTGCCAAAAATACCGCTCAACTCGCCTCAAGACATTTACACTTCAAAAATTAAACGGCGGTAAAACATGAACAACTGTTTTTAAGAGGAATGTCATAGATATGCTATAAAATTAATTTGCATTTGGAATTATAAGTTATATTAAGTCAACAACATTCACATTAGCTAGTAATAAAAACCGGCAGTTTTATATGTAAGGACCACAATATAAACAGTTTTAAGCATTTCTAACTTAAGATATATGAAGGTAATGCTATCACAAACGTATACAAGCAATTTTGTTAAAAATAACTCATAGCCTTAGACATTATGTGGCTTCTGTGTATGTTATAATAAAATATAATACACCACCTTTGTGACGCGAAATGACTTCATAATTTTGTAAGAAGTTTTGCTATTATAATTTAATCGGTAAATTATTTCCAGAATGCGAACAAGAAGGTAGGGTGTACGGCAACGGCGAGAAGCTGGTGGACCCGGCAGATCCGTGCCGCGTCTGTTATTGCCAAGGAGGAGAAGTAGTATGCCGGAGAATTGCATGCTTCTTGAGAGATGACTGCAAGCCCAGACTCGTACCGGGCAGATGTTGTCCCGAATATGACAATTGCCCTGTTAGAGGTGACACCTGTTATTTTATTCTAAATATTATTTAATAATATGGTAGTTTCACTCTCTGTTTTAACATTTACATGTACAAGAAAGTACATACCTCCGAATACCCATATTTTTTAGTATTGCTAATAAAAAACACACGCTGTTAAGAGCTTATAAATAATACATTATAAATGAGTATTTCTTATTGGGTTATTCAAATTGGTAGTTGTGTCATTGTATCGTAATAATTACTTATTTTATTTTCAGGCGTTACAGCCCTTCCTGGCATATCATTACCTTCCAACCTTTCACCTATAGAAGAAATTAAAAGCAATACTGCTTATTCGCCAGTCAGAGAAAATATCAAGCAAGAAATCACAATCAAAGAAATAACACCGGTTTCGGAGATTCCAGCCATCACTGAAGTGAAAATAAAAGAGATTCTACCTTCGCCAAGCATCGAAGTTGCCGAATACTCGTCGTCTAAATCTCCGCTGATACCGCGTGAAGCCACATCTGAAAAAAGCTCTAGAAATGACATAGATTTAATAAAAACTGATGCTCCTATAATTATAGAAATTCATCCTTCACAAAGTGATGAAATTGAAAATATGGAAGTTGTTGATAATAGAAACGAGGATGATAATGCGTCTCCATCAAAGATTAGTTTTTCGATGCAAGATTCTACTAATAGCGAAATTTATCCATCAAATGTTCCAATTATTGCGTCGCCATCAGTTGTACGAGAAGTTTTGCCAGTTGCAACAACAACCAAAGCTTCTATTATAGAAGAAGAAGATCCATCTCTGTTTGATCATAATCCAGCATTTCCTCCACTACCAGATGATTTATCTGTGCTTAGTAATCATGGTGATGAGATAGTTCCCGAACCATCTGCTGATCTTGATCATATTCTTGGTCATGATACCATTTCACACAGTATAATACCAACTGAAACCAAACATGAAGAACATTCGACTACTGCTTCTAAAGAAATTTCAAATAATTCTATGGCGACAGAAAAAAATACAGAAACGACAACGAAATCTGAAGATACAAATACAACTGAATCATCTGTCTCGGAAGAAAGTCCGACGTCAAATTTAAGATCTGATATTTCGTCTGAGATTCTTACTGTTCCATCTTACATACCTAAAGATATAACTGGTGAGTCTGATGATAGTTCGACTACCGGAGAGCCTATTCCTGCATCAATAGTTCCGTCATTGGACATAAAATTAGGAGACATATCTATTACAAAGTCTGAAATCCCACTTGGAACTCAATCGCCAAGCGATACTGTCTCTGAAGTATTTGAAACTAAAGCTAATTCAAAATATAAAGAGCAACCCACCAACTTGGAAGCAAAATCTAATATTCCTACTGAAGTAACATCGCAGACTGAGCTCAGTTCATTACCTATTGAAACGAGCGACCAAAAACCACATGACACGGAGTTAGCTGCTAAAGACAAAAGTAGATCGACATCTGATCCCTTAATTACAAGTTCACGAATGTCTTCTGGATCTGAGGTTATAACTGTTTCTAAAGCAACCTCTGACAACCCCAATGCTTACACTGAAACTACAGAGTTTATTCTAACGTCCTTTGGTTCGTCGGAAACAGCAACCGATCCTGTTGAATTAATAAAGATTTCCGGTGATCCAGAAAAAAAACCTGCCGTTACTGAAACTTCGGCAGAAAGAGCAAATAATGTGTTGAAAGAATTAATTAGTTTAGTTAGCGATGTGGCTTCGATAAGTGACCACACTGAGACCCCAGAGGTTAGCCCAGTAACCGGCTCTACCAGCATTTCTGATTCAGAAGAACTTATCCCCGTCAATGCTGCTTATAAAAGGAAAAATATTCCTAACCAGAACTCTATTACTGAGGTACCGGTAAAGAGTAAGAATTCTAATACGAATAAACAGAATATTCTTGAAATAGAGGACGAAGATCCTGAACATATAACTGACTCACCATTACCCAACGATAAAGTGGAGCCGACAACTCGTCGACCAATTATTGATAATGTCTCAGACAAGAAACCAGAGAACAGACCTGAGAGCAAAGATATTGAAATAATAACACAGTCTTACGTGCCAACAATAAACCGACGGCCCACAAAGGTTGTAATGAAAAAAAATGATGAAACTCCAACTGATACCGCTCCAATGTCTGTTTCATCGGAGACGGTAACAGAACATAGCTTTGTTTCAAGCGAAATTACCACCGAAGTTCAAGATTCTTTATCGACCGAGAGCCCAGCTCAGTAAATAGTTGGTATCGATATCTTGAACCTCATTGTGATAGCACCACATACTTCTCAACTCAACGTTCTGTTTACATATACTTATTTACCCTCAGTGACTTTACCGTATATACTCAAAACTATACAATAATTACGTATTTTATTACAGTATTTCTCATTTCAGTCTCATATATCAATAAACATATTTTCTTTATTTGACATCAGATAACACACGTTTGTGTCGTTTTTATATAAATGTGTTATTATGATCTGCTTGTAATGTCAACTTAAAGGTGTATGTCGACTGAAATATTACAAATATCATTGAAATAATCATGAAGGGTTGTCATACAGTGTCTGAGAATTAAGAGCAAATTGAACTACGACTAGATAGAAATGGAATTTGTTATCGAGAAATATTTTGTGCTATTAACAAAGTTCTGAGCATTTTATAGAGAAAATGTTTCGTTAACGAAACCTTACGATTAACTTAGAAACTATTATGTAATTAGATCCCTTTCAGAATTTAAGTATATTCCATGTCAATTTTAATGCCCGTGTATATGACGGAAGCGATAGCGTTTACTTTAGTATATATAAGTAGAGACCCGGTGATAATCCGGACGAAATATTTATAGGCGTTAGGTGTTAGGCGAGACGAAGCCACGCGACTTTATGTGTCAAAATAACGAGTTAGATTCTCGTTTTAGGGAGTAAGTTATTTATTTTAGTGAGAGATCCATGAGTGATTGTTAGGTAAGCAACCAAGCTAGTCATGAAGTGACAGTGCGGGCTTCTGACCCGCGCTCCCCAAGCCACGTTGCCATTGCTGCTAGCTTTTAAAGAACATGACAAATGCAGACGTTAATTTAAGATTTAGTTTTAAAATCGTTTATTACGATTAGCTCAGTGAGGACGAACAGTGTCGGCGATCCGGCGGTGACGTCATGACGCTTACAAACCGACTCTATAATATTGCCCTGTTATGTAACAGAATTGGTACAAAAACGAATTTAGAAGTTACGAACGTAAACACTGTTTAGATCTAGTTGTGTTTAGAGTGTATACATGTGATTGCACATTATTTATGTAACGCACATCTTATTCGATTTATTCTGGAACATTCATAGGTAGTTAAGCCGATTCTATGTTTAAACATGCATTTTATAATTTTTAAAGTATTAATGTCATTGATATTTTTAAATGTATTTTTTGATTATTTAAGTATCTAATTGTATTTATGTCTGCAGTTGGTTCGTTGTGTTATGACTTGTGTATGGTGCTGTTCATTGCTCCGGAAGACCAGATCTTTTCCCGGGCAATGAAAGCATGTGCTCACTGCATTATTTAATTATTGTTTTTTACAAATAAAAGAATCTTAGACTGATTGTTGTTTTCTTTTTATTTATACCCTGTCCATTTACCATACATCACAAGTTATTCAAATAAATATAAAGTTATTTTATTTATCTCGTCAAAAATAATTTCATACGTGTGCTAATTGGTGGACACAATGTATTTTTTAGTTTTTATTTTTAGTTTAGTTTTTAGAAAGTTAGTAATATTACAAATAACAAGATTTTTTTATTTCCATATCTCCTTTACAATTGCTGCTCACATTAGAAAAAAAAATATTTTTTCAATATACAGTGTATGCATCGTGACATGTTATAGGCCATTTTAAATGTCACGCTACGACCTCTAGGATCAGAGCAATTACAATACAAAGTCTAAGGTATAAAGCATGTGAAGTTGCAACGAAGTAACGGTGCGGGCTAGTCGTGACTACAAACGATACGGGTGCCTCGTATAATTCAAAAATTACCCTAATAAAACCGCGTGGCACGATTAATTACATTATATGTGAGAGTAAATAAAATGTATAGTATGTGTAACTTGTAATATATATTATTCAAATTAAAGTTCTCAAAGGCCGTTTAAGAATTATGTAAGCAGAATCTTTGTATTTTCGGACCGTCCCGTCCTCCTGATACCCCCTCTCCATACGTTCGTAAACATTTAGATAAGTATTGTTTAATCTGTTTTGGTTAATTAAATAAATAACTGTGACGTAATCAACATCCAGATCACCAATGTCATCAAAAATAAGCAAATCAAGGACACCTTACTTACCCCCATCAGTGCTTATGTAATACTTTTTTTTTTAATAGTAGCACGGCAAAGTGACTTCACTGTGCCTGATGGTAAGCACAGTGCAATCCAAAAACAACGGCGACTGCCGAGAGATACGTCATCCTTCGTCGGTCGTTGCTGTGATGCCGGCCTGCGTAAACGCCTCTTCAAGTTACGCTTGAAGGACCCCATATGATAGGAAGGAGGGAACACACTAGCCGAGAGATTGTTCCACAGCTTCACGGTACGGCAAAGATAGGATGTTGTGAACTTTTTAGTTCGTGCCCAGATAGGGTTTACTGTAAAACTGTGGCTTGAATGGCATTTCATGAAATTTTGCACTAATAAAGTATTTGCTAAAAATTACTTATCTGATATTAAATCTACATTTGATATAAAAAAAAAAAAAAAAAACTTCAAACACAACCTATATTCTCGGGTTCCCTTTTTGTACTCCGTAAGTGTAGATACGATAAGTGTTATATGGTCTAGTCATATGTTACCAATATTTTTAGTGTTGGTAATGACGGTGTTTAATTCTTATTGAGAAGTCGATTACTTAGAATGATTATGACGGTATTCAATTACAAATAAGAATAAAGTAGAGGAGAGCAGGACTAACTTCACATTTCCCTCTTACAAATATTTATGTTGTAAACTTTTCACGTAGTCTTATTAGAATTGTCGCGTTCCTCGAACACTTGATTATGGAGTTGTTTAAGTTATACGCAAATTTCGAACATTGTTGGGGGCTGCAGGGTCCTTGATTTGCTTATTTTTGATGACATAGGAGTTGGGGGGTTTTTGATGGTGATTATGTCCGCAATACTTATTTATTTACCCAGCTAAATTTAAATGTGTATGTGCATGGGAAGGGGGTTAAGATTATTGTTTGCTTTTGCTGACCAGGTGGATGGAGCGGTCATAAATTATAAAAATTCTATATACGTAATACTCAAACAGAATTTATGGGATCGACAACTGGTGATGGACTATAAATTTCAAGAACTGCGATTTTTTATAGCATGAAGCTTACCAATAAGCGCAATCCTGACCCATTAGTTCTAAAAGAAATCACATGAGGGTAATACGATAATCGCTATATCAACGCTATCAAACGGTTACATATAAATTAATATTTAAGTATGTTGATCTAAGGACCACAATGGTGATGTTATAATTATAATATCGTTAAATGTTACCTTTACGCAAGAGGTCTAAATAAGGACCTGCAATAGGCACGTTACTTAGAAGGCCTTCTTACCATTAACCGATGCGCCTCGAAAGGAATCCCCTCGACCTAGATTCGATTCTGTTCGCATTTGATTTAAATGTACGTATTTACATGCTGGTGCCCCTACTAATGCAATAGAGGAGCTCAAAGTAATAGCATAGAAGGAGTGTGGAATTCAAATACGTAATGTATTTTCGTAGTTTTTCCAGTCAGGAGTAAAACATTCTTTAGTTTGCTTTTGTGTTTTATGGACTACAAATAGCAGTATGGAGGGTAAATAATATAAAACATTATTTATTGACTTGTTCTTTGTAAATTGTATAATTGAATGCTATAATTGAAATAGCAAGGATTCTTTAAAAGTATTCCAAGGAAAATGTATAGCAAGACATAGCCGAATGAGACGGTCCATTACGGGTACACTTCATTGTGGGTTTCACCTGACTCTGAAGATACTAAAAAAATATTCACTCGTGGAAAAGTTGATCCATTTGAAAGACTAACAAATATTGTCTATTTCTCTTCTAAACGCATAGCTCCTAAGAGTATGTCCGTTATACCATATATATAAAACTCTAGCAATTAATGAAATACCGCTGAATTAATAACAAATCCAAGTTATTTTAGATATTATTTGCCAATTGGATTTAGAAACACAGGATTGTCTAGTTTAGTTGGCAGCGATCATCATGTACAATCCATCAATTTTCAACCAAGTTTTTTGGAAGTTTGCAGTCCATATTTCTAGTTTGGGAAATATTTTAACAATATCTTTTGTAAATTTACGATTTATAAATAACCTCCTTTTATTTTTGGTTTAGTATATTGTTTATTAGTCGTAATAAATTATAAATACTTGTTATTATATAACAGCACCTTTTTGTAATACTGTATTATATATATATATATATGAATCCACTATTTGCTTAGCTTTTTTGTTGTATGAAATCACGAATTTCTATTTTACATCGGTGAAAGGTTAGGCCTTTCAACGATTAATAATGATTAAGTTGAAGTGTCGATACATAACCGAGCACATCACTAGCCCCGAGGGCAGAGATCATGTCCCACGTTGCCTCGCAACGACAATCGTTCGTCACTATGATGTAACTGTGTTAGGTAGTTTATTGTTTATGGCTTTAGTTCCATCTTTGGAAGTACTTAGCGAATGAAACTGCTTTCAATTTAATATTTTCGTAGTTGCCTTATTTTCGGTACATGGATCTATTATGCAAAGTATTTTTAATTATACTAGCTGACCCGGCTACGTATTGCTGTGGCTCAGTTATTGAAAAAGAAATTCAAAATTAAAACATTGCTCCATCTATGACATGTCTGTAACAGTCGGTCGAACTGTTTTCTGCCAACCAACTAACTCAACGCGCCATCTGTTCGAGACTGATGAAACTTAATGAAATAATTAAAAACAATAAACATTGACAATAACTTAAAACTTAATTTGTAATTATAAAATATCGAAGCCATTAATCGAAATATAAATTATCCTATCTCTCAAGTTGGACCAAATTAAACACTGGGTTTTTTATATATTTAAGATTACATTATATTTGTTTATTATACAAAAGCAATTTTCAAATTATAGATGCGACGAAATGAAAAAGATTTCGAGTCGCTTAATTATCGATGATGGGTCCGTGGAATATCGTTTTCACATATCTACGTGATTATAAATATTGGTATATATATAAGGTTAATAAACCCCAACAACTGTTTGACAGATTTTGAAAGCTGATTTATCTAAATATTTCCTCCTATACCTACAAAGCTACGTTACGTTGTATTAAGTATTTTATTGTAATATAACGTGGAAGAAGTCACAGGTAGTCGATGATGTAAAATATAAAATTAGGTATTTATTTAATGCTCGCCTTCATGTTGTTTTTTGTTTCACCTTGTTTTTTGATGAATTGTCAATTTCGAATACGTCGTCTCATTTGGTATGACCATTAACAATTATTTAGAGGACTTGATGACTGATTAATTCAGAGTACACGAACCGAAATGTTTTCAGAATTAAATTTGCAGGACAATCATTATTCTTAATGTAAATATTTCTTATTATTTTTGGATTAGTTAGTATCTTGGGTCAAAAATAAATTTCACTTAGACTTATGGTCATTGGACAAATAAGGTTTGCTGAATGGTTGTAAGTAGATCAAAGGTTCTCCGACAGTTAAGTAAAGCCAGAAAACAAAGGTGGTCGAACGCCAAAAAAAAATTTGAAAAATTATAAACCTACCGTATTTAGACAGGTGACACTAAAGTTAAATGGTCTTCGATAAACTAAAAAAATATTATTATGAAGTACTTTAGTTAAAGTAAATTCCAAATTTCACTAGATTTTCATAACGGATATGTAAAATTCATCATCATGTAACAGATAATTCTAATCACTTCAAATAATCACACAAACGTGTGTTAAGTAGCTCCTTCGTGTTTTGAGAAGTTCAATGCAAGTATAGTGCATTTAATATTATGTTATTAAAAATGTATTCTTAGATTGATTTTTGCTAACTATTTAAACGAATTAATTTATTCATATTAAGATAATATCTCTATGGAATGTAAACGTACAAATGTCTTACTATATTTATCTTCCTTAGTAATTTAGAGACGAAAAAGTGTTTTAAAATATTCAAAACATGTTTTTTTTATGCTAGTCTATATAAACAAGTGTTTCAGCCACAGGCACTTAAGATTTAAAGAAAAAGTTATGTTTTTAAAATAAATAAACTCGAAAACTTACTGTCTAAATGTAATCAAAAAAGCAGTAAACATTTGTGAAGTATTTCTTAACATAACCATGTTACAAATTGTTCGACCGTTTGCATTTCGAGGAAGCAGATTCAGCGGAGAATGCGCCAAGAGATTGTGCACATTTATATACGTGAAATATAATGTCCATGTTGGCAAATAGTTCACACGGGTTGCGCGCCCACAAGTTGCAAATAGCATCTCTGTATTACACCTTGCATCATATGCTATAACTATGATTTTTAACGTTAATGATTATGAGTTGCATTGTTAATTGCTTTTGATTATTAGGTGGACTAGTTAGAGTTTTTGAGGTGATAAAATAAGAAACAAATACATGGTTGATTTTAGAAACCAATAAAGCTTGTTGAACAAAGAAACAAATCAAATCAAAAATAGTTTATTCAGTTTAGGCCCTAATAGGGCACTTATGAATGTCAAAACTACCACCGCTTCGGAAAACAACTCAGTCATCAAGAAGAACTGGCAAGAAACTCGATGGGGTACATCTTTCTAACATTTAAGTATGTTTCCAAAACATCATACAATCATTTTTAGTGGTCGCACAGAGAGGAGTCAATTCCAGACATCCCCATCGTTCGCATATTGATCCACTCTATAATAGCCTTTTCATACCCGCTTGACGTGGCGCTTAAACTTATAGTCCGGCAAATCGGTAACATGCTTCGGGGCTTTATTGTAAAATCTAACACTAATACCTAAAAAGAATGGAAGAACTTGTGCTGATAGTAGGGAAAAGTGTGCTAAGACTGGTAGAGGGTGTGCTAAGAGTGCTAGTGCCTGTGCTAAAAATAGTAGAAACCTGAGCTAGGAGTTGTAGAGCCTGTGTTACAAGGAGATTGTGCTAAGAGTGGTACAATCTGTGTATAATTCGACTGCGGAAGTTCCATTAATAAGTCTATTTCAGTCTCAAAATGGTAATGTGTCCACTACTGTTGTTCGGGCTGAAGGGCATAGTTAACAACACGCACTATTACGAAAAGCGTTTCAACTCAAATTTTAGAAAACTGTATCTAGTTTTGACAGCACTTAGGAGCGCGATCCTCTTGAGATACCACCGCAAGTGGATCGCGTATATAATAACAATTTAATATTAGGCGAACTGCATAACTTAAGACAAAAAAATGCATGCTAATTTTGGTGATAATGTTTATGGTGTTAATGACTTTTCATTCAAGATATAAACTGAATAAGATACCTAGTATTTAGTAAAAATTATTATAGTATCTTAGTACTACGATTAATTACTGATACGTTGCTACCCCCAGGATTGAATAGGTTGCGAGGTTAATTAATTTTAAGATTAATGAGCGAAGTAACAGTATACACTCATAGGAAACAAATATAAGGTTCTTTATAAAGGCACCACACAAACTAGATTCTGCCAGCTGGATGGCACACGTCAATAAAGTTCTACATACTTGGTACTTTAAGGCCTCATTGCTGACAATGTAGTAAACCCTACTATTGAAGTAATAGGTGCCGGGTTTAATTCTTTATAGAACTAGATCTTGTGTGATGAGTATAAATGTCTGTATGTGTATGGCTTGTCATTTGTTTGGTAATCATATTACAAAAATTTGGCTTAGAATAGAATAAGTATGTGTGGAATTGTGTCTCCAAATGCATTCAAATTATGTAAAGTTAAGGTTTTATTTTATACAACGTATTACGATGATACATAAATATATATTAGATATACCTGTTTCTTTTTAAAAGTATATTTGTTAATCATAATAAAATTGAGCTTTCAGAGACTATATCATAAATCAATTCCAAGAATCAGTAACACCTTTATAGTTTGAGCCGTTGCTTAAACAAGATACGTAATGAGGTAGATATCAGTTTTTATTATTGTTATTTACAATTTATTGAGGGTTGCCGCTGAAAGTCGAAACTTAATTTTATGTAATTCCGTTCTATTGTAAGTAATTGGCATACTTTCGACATCCTTATTATTTATTAAATAGCAAATATCCGTGACTTCGTTCCCATGAAAATAGTTTTGTTCTATCGTAGGAGTTGGTTTGAATCAATTGTGTCTTGTTGTTTTATATTAGAATTTTGTCATTACGACTTAGTCTCTGTGGAAAATCAGAATAATATTTGCTAGTATAATATAATTGCTGTGTACACCATTTCATTAATTAACTTAAACGCCAGTACCTTTGTTCTCTTAAATATTGCCACGTTTCAATATGACAATTATTTTTCAACATAACTTTATCATTACCGCTTAGTTCCCTTTAAACAGCGTAATAGTATGCAACCTAGATATTGCTAAGAAAACTCATCTATTTGCCAGTGAATACCTCTGAATCGATTAATGCGTTTCGAGCATACACCCTGATAAACAAATTTTTAAAGGTTGTATTAAAATATAACGTTAATATAATCTTCTTACAAGATTAAATATATATTTTTATAATCCTATTTACTTATTGAATTATAATTAATTTGGACCTAATGTATTGCCTTTTACTTAAACATAATTATACTTTCCGATTCCTACTACTCGTATAGACACTTAGTAGTTCTTCGACCCACTATACAAGGCTTATCGAATATATTATAAGGCTTTATCGAATGAATGTTTAAGATGTAACCTAATGGTACGTTTTATCCGGATATGTACCGAGATTCGGTTTTTTTAGTCTACGCTCGGTTTCGAGCGGGTATAATCCTTTCGTTGGGTGGAGCCACTAAATCAGCGGAGTAACGCGTTTATTTTCTACCGCTGCATAATTGACTAGCTTCTGCCTACGACTTCATTTGCATGGAATAGTTACTTTGGGCTAACGCTAACACGCAGCGGAAGCTCTCAAAAGGAAAAAAAACGATTTAGATACATTCTTCACGTGACAATAGCCTATAGCCATACTTGATAAATAATCTTAACACTGAAACATTTTTTTATTGGACTAGTTTTTAAGATTAGTCCGTTCAAATTCTACAGCTTTATAATATTAGTATAGATGTAGATAAACTAGCGTTTGCCCATAATGACACATATCTTTGCATATAGTTACAATTGTGATCACCAGACTAAGGATGATCGATGTTAAAAAACATCGATGTTTTTGCTAGCAAATAAAACTGCCTGTAAAAAAACTAACTTTATCGGGTGTTTTCCATATTGTCTGTTCCATTGCTGGTACAGGAGTTGGCCAGCTTTGAAAAAATATCTTGTGAAATGAAGCTGTCCCCTTTTCCTTTTTCCTTTAGGAAATGCAAATAAGTAACTATTCGTACGGCTTACTTCGATAACGTTAATTAGTACCATCTAGTGTAAAATAATTAAATTTGATAATTATCTAGTCTCTAGCTAGTACATGCAACATTAGATGACCTTAAAGAATATATTGACATTTCGATATTTTATTCTCATAACATCGATGTGTCGATATTATCGAAATCAAAACATCGATGTGTCGATGTTATCGAAATCAAAACATCGGTGTGTCGATGTTATCGAAAGCAAAACATCGATGTTATTTCAACATCGATGGATAACGATCATCCCTACACCAGACGTATGGTTTTTATACGAGTTTTAGAAATTTTAAATTTGAAAAAATATTTCATTTATTTATTACGGCTATGCGAGACGCCTATTTACCTAATAGTAATTATAATACAACCGACCATTGCGTGATCAGTAATCCATCATAAGTTATCGCTGTGAAACCGATCTGCAAGGTTCTTGTTGCTCGATATACAATGGCTGCTTTCGAAAGACAACAAATTGGAAAAGAGTTTTGTGACTAAAAGGAGTATTGTTGGTGGCTGTATGGAATAAAACAAAAATATTATTCTTTTTTAATAAATATCAAAATGTATTAGGTAGAATAGGAACTGGTTGATAAGAAGAATTGTTAAAAAATACGCTTACTCTACGAAAAATCAAAACTAAAACAAAAACTTATTAAATTAAAGCCTTGAAAAGGCGCTTATAGCTGTCGAAACTTTACCACCGGTTCCGAAAACAATACACTCATTGCGAAGAACGAGCAAGAAACTTCATATGGTTTATCTTTTTGCTATATATCTTCATAACAAGGCATTATAATTAATCATTATACGCTTATAATGTTGTATAGAGAAATGTTTTATTTTCAGACAGAAGAAATGCTAATTTTATAAATTAATTTGTAAAAATGCTTAAATAATAGTTTCATTACACGTAATCGCGGAACCATTATAATTTCAGCCCCTTTCAAATACATTTCAAAACTAACATTGACCTTAGATACAAGTGTCAACGATTAAAACTTCAAAGCTCCGGTCGATATGTTATTACAAAATACTTGTCTCATAAAATAGTCAATTAAATGGGATGAGCATGGTCTCGTGGCCCCGCGTGGGTCGTAAGGACGGTTGCGCAGGCGCAGCTCGCGGTGAAAGTAGCCAGCGCGGGGAGGGGAGCGTTATATGAGGTGAGCGTGGATACGCGCGCACCACTACTCTTCAGTACACAGGTAAGATGTTATAACTTGACACAAACCCTATACACTATCACACACAAGTGTAGTAAAGTTATTAAGACACTTTGATATAGGCAATACAAATTCTTTATAAGTGATACTTAATTTAATTCAGGTAATTTGTGAATGTTCTGTTGTATAATTCACGCGAAAATTATAAATTTTATAGTACTGTGCAAAAGTGCTTATTTGTGAAGGTTTGAGATTAAAAGTTTTTTTTATGAAGTTTTGAAACTTGTAGTAGTTTTTTGCGTAATAATTTGTGATAACATATCTCTGATATTAGAGTAATATTGTTGTTATGATAAAATAGTACATAGGAATTTACTCAAAAATAAATCTGTGCATTTTTCGAAAATGGCGTTTAGTTAATGATTTTATGAATATATTCAATACAGTTTTGAGTATATATCATAGGTTGTAGAAAATTTGTTATATATTTTCCAGAAGCTCTTTTGTGGAATCGAAGCATTAGATAAGAAATCTACATGTTATTTTTAGTTTTTCTGTACTATTTACAAATTTATAATCACATTCCTACAAATAGTTATAACCTCCGGTTATCTGTTCACCACAAACGATAATATGTATCACTTTAATAGAATAGTATCATTTTATTATTAGTTTTATGTTACTCAATAATTGTAACAATCGTCTTCAGTTACTACCAATATTTTTAAAAACTGAATATTGATGCTTTATGTGTGTTTTCAATTTCAAATATTTTTAACATATCCCAGAATTATTAGAAGATATCTAAAATAGCAGAAAAAGGCAATACATATAACAAATATACATGCAATATATTAAAAAGTTAAAAATAAAAAAAAATTAACACACTATCTTACAATATTTTTTTGTTAAATTATTAAGTTATTTATTGTTTTATGTAAATTATTTTATTTATAGAGTGTTTGAATGTGTAATATTTATTCTCTTGTTGTTAATGTTCAAAAATTTCCAAATTTCTTATTTTACATATCGAATACGTTGAATATAATTAATTTGCATATTTCAAACTTTGTATAGGCTTTTCAGATTTATTGACAGACTATCATCATGTGGGGCTTTGTTTATTATCAATTTCTATAAGATATTTTCGTTTTCTATCTCTTTGCTTATGTAATTTCTTGTATAATCTGTATAGCGTTTTTTTTTTCATTGCTAAAATCGTGAAAGCTAAAGTCTTAAAGTTAGATTTGCATAAGTCTAACGGGTTAAGAATTAGCTATAGGTATTTAAAAAGAAAATTGGGTTTAAGTTGCTAAGTCGTCTAATGTCCTGAATACCGAAAAGTGTCCTTACATGATGTCTTCTGGTAAAAGCTACTGTTTATGCGTTCAATTAGCGTACTTTCTCAAGCGTGTCGCGAATCGTGATACGTATCTCATATACTTTACATAACTCATTCTAGCCTTTTGTTGTAAAGGGAATGTGTTTCCAGAAACATCTGTGACCACTTTCAAATGTTATATCTTCATCACCACTTTAGTTATTAGCATTAGAATGTCGTTGTCTTGCGTTATCGTAACTCGTTTACACAATTTTGAATGTTCATCTTTTGTTACTGACTATCACTTGAGATAGTAATTTATCTGGTTTTAATGATAATGAATCTACCATTGGCATAGCTTGTCAAGTGAATCTATTTAATTTTTTAAAGATTTCTTACTTCCCCTCCTTTTTTATTCTGCACTTAAGCTTTCTTTTTAATACTTGTAGTTAATGTTGAAAACTTCATTAGTTAAGTCCAGAAACATGCATGTTTAAGAAATACATCCTGTCTATTTTGAATCATGTTAACTGAGCATTATTGGCTTTATTTCCTAAAAAACTATCGTTATTTATCAATACCAGATAAGGTAAAATATAAGTAGTATTTAGTCTAGTTAGTCTAGTTATCTAGTTTCTAATTCTAATCTGCTTAGATATAATAGTTTCAAGCTGCATTTGGCCTTTTTACCGATCTGTTCAGTCCATTGACTACACTGCGGTAGCTTTTTGATAAAACGTATTTTTAAAAAAAACTTACGGACTGCGTATCTCTCTAATTTCAAATTTAAAATTAAAAATAAATCAAAAATTAAATTAAAGATTGAAATACTTAATATTCAATATTTTTATTATATTAAGACATCATTGAATATCTATTTATTCGATCTCTCTCTATGTTAGATTTTTCCTTTTCTCTTTTTTTTTCTATAGTTAAACATTTTACACGAACTGTTTTTTAAGTGTTTCAACAGAGCAAAACCAAATTTAACAAAACCAAATATGTAATTATAACTAACAAAATTTCCTTAATTCTCCTCAAATGTTACATTCAATTCCGTTACTAATGTGAAGTCCGCTAAGATGCCCATAGAGTTATTAATTATAAGCATTACAAAGGCTTACATAATAAGTGGGAAACATATCTATATGATTTTATATATTGTTCTCAGGACTTAAGAGAAAATGCACTCCTACGCCCTCTGCTTACTGGTCGTAGTTGCGGCGGTGGTGGCCGCTCCCCAACGCGAGGGTGCTATCTATACCAACGAAGCTATCAAGCAGGCACAAAACACACATCTTATTCCTAAAGATGCTGTTATACAAAAGGTATCTATACGATTTTATACATTATTTACACGTTTATAGTGACTAGTGGGTGCCCAGTGGTCGATATACGACCATAGTTAATTGATTTTTTAAAGTTTGAACTTTATTAGGGTTTTTTTTTGTCAAAGGGTATACTTCTATAATCAAAGGTTTTCATCATGGCTACTCAGTTATTTGCCATTTGCCATGATTTTTAATTATATAAACATAAAAAAAAACCTATGTGTAAATGAAAATTGAAATTAATCATAAATTTCAAAACAAAAACCACGTGGTAAAACTTTCAAATTTTAAGCAAACATAACTTTACGAAAATAAAGAAATTTATCGCAACCCATGACACAATTTTCCATTAATTTTACCCGACACCATGGGTGGGTAGTATTTCTGGGTGATATTGAATTAGATGTAGTCTGTTGATTATGAGAAATAGTGATATGCCCAGTATCATCGTTTGGAAAAGTAATGGATCCACAATACAATCAAATGGTGAATCCAAGACAAAGTTGTTTTTAATACTGCCATTAGCTTTTGAATGCTACATGAGGTTGAATTGCAACATTGTAAGCGCGGAGGTCTAAGTCATGGATTACTTTTATGAACAAAACCTTATTTTGATTATACAAAGTATTATTTGGCTCATTTTTTTATTAAATAATCATTTGAAGTGAGCTCACCATAAAAAATAATAAACATTACAAAAATAGTTATATTTTATAACATCATTGTTGAATGTAGGATGAAAAATGGTACTTAGAACGTAAGAGTTAAAAAATACATACAGTCGAGCATAGCAACCTTCTTCACAACCTTTTTTGAAATTCGTAATTATTGACAGCTGTCAAAATGTCTTTTTTATTTACATGTGTGTATATATCGTGTAAAATTCAAGGTTTAGTGTGAGTACTGCTTATTTTAATTAATTTAATGTACTTCTAATGCATTTTATATAAAATAAATAACTTTCTGCAATTCTCCACCATATAAACTTTAACTATGCCAAATTTCAAGTTCACCCGTTATGGGGAAATAGGTTAAAAAAGGGTACAATTTTTTTGCTTCACGTATTAATATATAGATATACTTTAAATTTACTTGATTATTACTAGATTGTTCAGATAACGTTTTCAAGTGTATAAAGTGTATATGTGTAGGTATATAAGGTTATTCCTATGAGAGACTCTGAAGCCTAAATGATTTTTTTAATTTTAACATATGAAACATCATGTAATTTACCTTAAATATGTGAATAATATAATCTTCTTCTTCTTTCTACTTTGGCAACCATACCTTTCTATAGACGATTATTGATATTATCATTGATCATCATCGCTGCCGAGAGGGTATTTATTATAAAGTTTTTTGTGATAACTTTAGTGTTTCAACAAGATGATGGCCTCCTTGTTAGAATTTCCTTTCTTATGACCTCTGAATTAATATTATTCTTGTTTTATTATTTACTAATTAAGAACCATACATAAGTGAAATTGACATCAATTACAATGAAATAAGCAACTTACAATGAAATAACGCAAGATTATTAATATAGGACAGAAACTACTACGTCTAAGATACCCCTAAAACATCTAACATAGTCTATATAATATTTTGTAAATTGGAAAAGTCAGGGCTTACACTGAAAGTCTAGTTTACTCAATTAATAATTTCACTTGTTATTGTATGATTTAGTTTCATTACTTTACATTAACATTGATGTTAAAATTAACTTTTCAATTTATCTGAAGCAATATTAAAACAACATTGAACAGAACATCAATTTATTAGAAATCCCAAAGCAAATTTATATTACGTGTTGAAAGGATTTACTTATAATTATTAATATATTTGTATGGTATAGCATCGTAACTTGAATTATATTTGAATATGGTAATAATTCCTTATTATTTTATCATTCGTCTTTATAATATTTAATAGGTACAAGAGGGTATTGAGCTGGCGGCCTACGAATCCATTCCCGGAAACCAGAAGATCAATCTGTACGAAATCCTTGGAGACCAGTTCCCCTCGGAAGTAATTAACAACCTCCAGGGCCAAATCAACAATGTTGGCAAGAACTAAAGTAATTTTAAGGGAAAGCAAATATTTTTGAGAGTTAGTAACAGTTATATGGCATCAGTGGTTATTGATTAATTTCAAATATAAAATACGCTTCACTCGTGGGAAACATTTGCACCAAAGCTCATTAAATATGATATATTGAATCCATTACAAAAATTGTAATCATGGCAAGCGTATATTTAACAGTTTTAATTAAATATAATTTAAATTGAGTCATTCCTTACATCATCATAATATGTCGTAATTGTGTATGTTGCTGACTCTCATGATATGTCTGCGAGCATTGATTTAGCTATTAATTTATTTTTAACTTCGTCGGTACAATAGTAATGTGATAAGACACATCTTTTTTTATGTTTGTAAATAAAAAATATTTAAAAAATAAATCGATTGTCCGATTTGTACGTCTTTTATTAACACTTTATTGATGGAAAACTGCTTTTCACCGTAAGTTCGCTTTATTGCATTTACTCTAGTCAGATCAATGGCGGGTTGATGTTACTCGTGCCTGTAGGAAGTGTACCTCTCATTTGCCTGCACGTGTTCCCCAGTTGCTAAAGAGTAATAAATTTTCGTCCGCTGCACTGTCCCACATAAACTAAACCTCGCAGCAATTAACAGAGTAATCAATCAACCGAAAATAATACAAGATAGATACTCTATCTAGCCATACCATTAAATAAAATAAACAGGTCATTGGCGACTCCTTCAATATGCTCTCAAGTTCTTTTTTTTTCTCGAACTGACTACGCTATCGACCTAGCAAGGTCTTAACAGCTTCACCGGACTACATGCTCTCAAGGGATTGTAACTGTTACAAGTTTCCTTTGTGCAAGTCTAAGCGTTATGTATTCATCAATAATCAAAATTGAAGTGACACCTTCAGGATCTAATGACAAATAATGAATATCAGATTTAAGTTTACCTCTACCATTAATGGCTGCAAGATTTTAAAGATGTTTGTTGATAACAATAAAGCCAATATTTGGTAGGGTTTTATCTTTTTGGTCAAACCTGTCGGTCGCTTGTCACATCCTTATTATCTTATCCCTTATTTCGCTTAGAGTTTAATGCATCGTAACCAAAAAGTGTTTCTAATATATCCTATGGTGTTCCTCGAAGCAGTTACGTAATCTTGTGAGACAATGATACGGAAATATATTCTCTAAATTATTATATAACAGATTAATACTGTAATATCATACGATACCTTGTCTCTGTTACGTTTGATGTCATAATATTCGCCCTGTTAAATATTCATGTACACCTACTTTCATTTTGGAACTTGATAAGTACGTATAAGAGTTTGTTTTACTTATTACACATATTCGACTGGTTTGAAATACATAAATGTACAATCTAATTGGTATATATATACGTTTATATTTAAATATAAATGTATATTTGTATGTCTGAGATTGATAAAATATAAAATTGCTTGTAGATAGATCACCATGAAACTTGGACCATCTAAGTGTTTTATCGTGGAGTGTTAATTCTATCCATTTTACTGTAATTTTGTGTTCAATTATTCAAAATGTTATATTGTCATTTATTATGTACAAAGACGCGGGCAGTTACTAGTCAATGTAAAGTTGTTTCGAAAGTTTAAGTTTATGTATCTACAAATAATTAATAAAATTGAGTTTTACTGTTATAAAGAGGACTTTTCAGATAATTATTCATGTTAAATTATATCTATAGGGGCGTTCATATGGACCAAGAAAATTATGGAAAAACTTAGTAATTGGAAAAAGGGTAATAAGTAAGTAAGCTGTTAACAAAATTAAAAATAAAATAAAAAGCAAAATTGCACCTTTGAATTTTTTTTTTTATATCAAAGGAGACAAACGAACTGGTGGGTCACGTGATGCTAAGTGATCACCACCGTCCATAGACACTAGCGACATCAGAGACGTCGCAAGTGCGTTGCCAGCCTGTATATGAGAGAAGGGGGAGGGGAAGGAAAGGGAAAGAAGGAAAGAGGAAGAGACATGGGCCTCCGGCTCTCTCACTGACCGAACGAAACACAACAATGCAAGCACTGTTATTTCACGTCGGTTATCTGTGAGAGGGGTAGTATTACCCTGGAGGAGCCGACCCATTCATGCTGAAACCAAAAATAATTGGAGTTATTTTTAGTTTATTTTAATTTTAAATCTTGCGTCTAGATTACCAAATACAATATTCATTATCAGATGGTACTGTATTTGCTTAGTGACACTGTCGTGAGAAGAGTCTGAAGCAATTTATAATCCTGAATCGTGCTTATAAAATTATTGGAATATTTATTATTCAATTTATAAAGATGAACATAAAAGTGTTTTACACGTGTTCACAAAAACCGAGAAAAGATGGCAAACAACAAATCGTGTATTTAATAAGTTATTTTGTTCACATGTAATTTATATTTAAGTACTTTTAATTTCATTTATCTTATAATATTTCCCTTTTAAGATTTGTGTTTTGTAACCAAAAACATTATGTCTGCTGACAAGGCTAGCAGCATCCATTATCGCGGTAGACGGTTCTACATGGGGTTTTAGTCAGGGTCCATTGTAGTTTTTCTCTTATCTGTGTTTTCTGACTTAGTTTATATTATTGATTAAGTCAAATCAAACATCGTTTTAAATGTAGTACAGCTTATTACAGTGTACAGGACTTAACGATATCGGCATATTATAAAAAAAGTCCTGTGCCACGTCTGTCTGTTCGCGATAAACTCAAAAAATAATGAATAGATTTTTATGTGGTTTTACCAGTACATAAAGTGATTCTTTTTTTTTACTTTATTTTTGGCAATAAATCTTTTAGATTATTACTGCCATTGTCGCGTATACAATAATACTACAAGCGTCATGCGATCACTTCCATATTGCGTCGTGTGAGTCAATATTCTAACAAGATGGTGGATCCCTTGTTAGAACCTTCCAGGGAGTTTTAGTGGCATCTTAGAATTTCATGCTCCGTGGTATTATTTTCCATTCACTTTACTTAAACACAATAAACTAACTATATTACGTGAAACACCACCAAATTTACAAAATATAGAGTCAAATAACACAAGATTATGAATAAAGTATAAAATCGACTACATGACAGACTAAAATCCCGCCAAAAACTCAAGGAAGATTTAGCTATACATGTGATTTAATTAAGTAATAATTTAATTAGATAATATACTTTGTTAAGTTTTTTTTAATTATCAGGGTGGAATAACGATCGCCGGGACTTCTAGTGGTTATTGTTTTTACTTAACTATTATTATTATTATTACATTTATTCATTGTTATTATTATAATTTTATGATGAGACTGCATCGGTTTTGTAATCTAATCTGTTATTCTATTATAAGATTATCTTATTTATCGATCTGTTCATTATTATTTTCTAAAATGTATAGAGGGCAATGACACTGCAAATCGTAAATTTTATAGTTTTTATAAACAAGAATCAATTTCGAAATAATGGTGTATATTTTGCTAGAAGTCTATTAATGCATAATATTATTCGAATTTACATTTTATGGTTTAATATATCTGAATGCTTAATACATATTTAAGAGGTCAATGTATCGTCCACGGACAAAATTGTTTTTGAAGCAATTTCCTATAGTTATATTTTTATATCTTTATTAAAATTTTCAGAAGTGAATCTTTGTATATGTATAATTCTCGAGTCCGTGTGTATTTGCCAGAACTCCTGTTAAACGGCTGGATAGATAAGATTATTTTTTTTGTGAATGTTCAATTTCAGTTAAGGTTATATGCTCTATAAAATTGATGTGATATTCTTCGAGTACCTAACCTTTTTGCTTTATCTCTGTAAGGTCCGAGTACTTTCGCAATATTCATAAAAAACTCATAAATAGTATAGATGTCAAAATATTTTGTGATTTATTTAAACAGGTTTCTTTATGCAACGGGTTAGTTAACTTTCTAAACACATAAAGTTTTAATAATTAACTGTTACTACAACCTATACTTATCTATGATCAATTTTAAATAGGGATGAACATAAAAGACGCTCGGGTTTTAGCGATTCGTGTACGAAAGCTTTTTTGCTTCAGACCGGAATAAAGTAGCGCAATTAGGGCCTCTATTAGGGTAATAGAAACATTGTCGTCTGTGAAGTACATGTACGGAGTGGATTTTCGTAAAACTCTAAACTAACGTTGGTTAACACAGGACTTCTTCGTTCAAAACAAAGTTATAATATTATTATATGAATCGAAAATTAGCATTTGTTTATGCTTAAGTTATCTCAATGTTATGCATTTAGCGTATAGCTATACTAGTCGTGGGGGTCTAGTAGTCTGACCGGCGGGATATCAACCGAATGCCCGCAGGTTCCAATCCCGACTTGTACCAATAAATTTTTCGGAATTTGTGTAATTCTACTAATTTAAATTGGTAATACTGGCTCACGGTGAAAGAAAACGGTCTGAGGAGACCTGAACCTGAGAAATGTTCTTGTAGTACTACTGTATGTGGGAAAACATAGAGCTGTCTATTTTTTAGAGTTTGAAATCGCTAATACGTCGTAGGCTGGCGCGGTGATTATGTATGTCCTTCTGTACCTTTTTTCGGGTAGAGGCATATGGCCCTGCAGTGGATTTCTTACAGCCTCACGCTGTTGATGTATAGAATGTAATACGTTTTTTTTTATCTAAATTTGTATTCTGCGCATCTACATATATTTAGATTGGTCAAAATGTTTGGTGAATATTATAACCAGTTATATTAGAGATTAGTCATTTTTATAACTTTTATTGATAAGTTGGCTGTAGAAAAAGTGATCTAAGTTATATATCATGACGCTTTTTCTACGGGAGATAACAAATATAACATTGCGTGTATCAGTGTGTGCATGTGGAGGAAGTGAAACTTCTTTGGCGTATATGTATTAAATTAAATATATGAGATTGCTCATAAATCAAAGTATAAATGCCTAAATATACATTTATTTATTTTTGTATACTACTACACCCAAACAGACACGTAATGTACCTTACTTACGTTCAACGCATAACGGAAATATTTTTCTACCGTGCCATAAGAAGTTTTACTTCAAAAATCGCCCACAAGGAATGTGATGTGTAGATTCTGTGGAACATTATATTCACGTGACACTATTCGTATAATGAAATGTGATACTAGGAAATTGTTAGAGGTAATACAGTACGATAATTGTGTTCACCCTCCTTTATAATATATGCACACACGTATGAAATACGTGAATCAGAGTGGCGGCTCCGCGCCCGCCAACTCTTTCGATATTCACTTGGTTACAACACAAATAGTTGTCGTTCGAATAATAATCAATTTATAAGGTATACGTCGCGCGGGGAAAGTTTTGTTTACTTTGGGCTGTGACCAACGACACAAGTTTTAGAGAGCAGACCGTTCACTCCGCTTATATACCTACAAAGTGTAATTGATAGAGCATCTTTCTTTCTTCATATAAAAAAATAAAGATAAAAAATCGAGTGTTAATTCAGACGCGGTATAAGTGAAACTTGGTATTCTGACTAATTTTTAAGGACATGAGATGAATACACTATGAACGTGGTAAACATTATTTTTCGGTATTGTTTTGTAACATCTCAATATATATTAACAGTATTAATAGTACATAATAATTTCTAAAAGTGCGCGATGGTCACTACGATTCAACAGAAAATAATATGATATACATTTCAACGTTTCTCTCTCTCTCTCTCTTCATCTCTCTCCCTCTCTTTGTGTATTTTTCAAGTACATTAAAAATATACTATGTCATTCTCTCACAGCCTTTACACATTTTCATTTTATAAAATCTAATTCATTTCGAATACAAACTAAATAAATACAATATCGAAATGATAAAAAGTAAGTGAATGTAAAGAATCTTATAAAAATAACAATATTTTAATTTGTTTGAATAATAATGATAAATTACTATTATTATTCCATAGACAAATGACATTTGTAGCGCAATCAAATACGTGTACTTTACAAGCTGAACTTCATTGATTGTGCAAGTGAACTATGGCTCTCCTTTCATGGTCAGATTTGACAATATTATTTTGCAAGCGCCATAATATTATATTATTATTGAGAAATATTTTGGCTTTACTCATACTTCAGTACCTATATTCATTGAAGAATTCTGTATTCAGGTTGTGCGTTCCGGTTTTTTTGTACATACTTACTATAATAACATTGGCTTACAATTATTAATTACACAAATTCTTACTGGCTTTTGTCAGACTGTAAAAAATGTAGAGTTCTGAGTACATTGTAAAGCTGCTAATCGGTTCAAATTGGTTTTAATCAAATTTACGAGCGTAATATTTGTTTCGAATATAATATATGTTTTAAGTAACACTGCTTATTGTATGATGGATTGGATACTATATAATTAACCGTTGTCATGAGAACGTGATGAATAGGGATGATTTTGAAGTGATGATAGCTACTAAGCTAACTATCAACTATGGTTACCTGTAGGTTCGACATAGGTGCGAATCCTCGCAACTGACTCGGAGCTTTTGATAAAGGAAAACCTCGTGATGAAACTATAGGTAGTCCGGTGAAGCTGTTAATGCCTTACTAGACCAGTAGTGTAGTCTGATCGAAACAAAAATTAAACTATAGCATAGTGGTGGGGCTTTTAAAGTCCATCTGTATTTCAGAGCCAAAGTAGGATTAGCGTATTTACCATATTAGACTACATCGTTATTAAATCTCAGATGAGACTTAGGTTAAACTTTAAAACCTAAAAAAAAACAAGTTTCCAATACCGCGTAAACTTTCGACCCACAAATGACAGTGAACATCATTAAATAACCTTTAGCCCGTGTTATGTTAACGCAAAACACTAGAAGTGGTTTTCCCACAATACATACAGAGTGAACCTGATCTAGTAAGACGTCAGTCTATAATCACGATAGGACCAGAGCCTTACTGGTAGGAACAATCTATTTTAGAACATTCGGACGACATAATTTATGAAAGTGGGAAAGAGAGGAATGGGAATTTCAATTATACGTTTCTATTACACATTTCAATCAATAAATCAAAAATACTTCAGTTAATTTAGACCCTGCGAAGGCATTTATGAATGTCAAAACTATCATTCGGATACAACCCAGTTATGGAGAAGAACCAACAAGAAACTCGATCTGGTTATTTTAATATGGCAAAAACTTAGATAACCTGTCTTATATTATGTTATGTAATACGTATCAATCAATACATTTAAAGTCAGACTTTAAAAAATTTAGTGAATGAATAGATATAATACTGTCACCTATATGCAACCATAAAAACTACTTCGATTTAAGCTCGTATAAAAACAAAGGCAGATAATGGTCGTTAAATTTAATTATAGATGGCGCTGTTAGGTAATTATTTACTTGTTTAATAATAAACAATTATTGCAAAGATAAGAATGAAAATGTAGAAAGAGGAAGCTTGAAACGTTTTATATATCAATATGAAAAATAATGTCATTTGTCATATGATACATGAGTCAAAAAGCCAGCTGCTTATAATTCGACTTATGATGAATATTATTTCACTTTTCTACATTTATGTGATTGGTTTACGTAGCAAAGAAGTAAATTCAACGGACTTTTAGTGACATCTATCTAGATAAAGGAAAGTTGTTCGCTTGGTACTCTCTCGCCAAAGAGTCTCTCGCATATAGGTTTATGTATCTGCAGTAGCGTAAATCTTTTTTCGAATGAATTCAAATCAATAACACTTTATTCAATTTAGGGCCTGTAAAGAGGCTTATGAAAGTTAAAATGCTTCCACCGATTAGAAATATAATCAAGTCACTGAGAAGAGTCGACAACAAACTCGATCAATTTTGTTTTTTTCTTTATACATATTTTTATTACAGCCGATGACGGTTTCGCAGATTTAAACTTCGAGAAATCAGGTTTTATATTTTCCCATATACCGATATTATATAAGAACATTTCTCAAGACCAGTTTTCTCAATTTACGAATTAAAATAAGCAAATATGATATATACAAAATACAAAAAAGTCGTTGATACGTGCCGGGTTTCGAATTTGGGAACATCGCATCCTGTTCAACTAAATTCAGAATCACTCGACCACTATGATTTCAGGCTTACAATAATATAGACAATTTCATTATTATATGTGAATTATTATTACTATTTCTGACTGATCTTAAGAAACGATAAAATTTCGGTTGTAATTGTGCGCCTTATTGGTTACTATTAAAAATCAATACGTTCTTACATTTCTTGTGAAACGAAGCATTTGCTTATTCACGGTGTAATTATAAGTTGTTACAATTTTATACATAATAAAATATTCACATTATTATTATAATAAAAAAAACCGTGTCATTCCCGCGGTCTTTGTATGACATGCAGCTAGTAATTAAACTTATATTTTATTTAATTAGAGCCCATTACAATTACAGCGGGCGTCAAACCAAGCGGCGAAACAAACCGTTACTTCTCAGACTTCGATACCACAGTGTATGCGTTTAATAGTCATTATACTTTATATTTAGGCAAAAATTAAATGTTATGTATGGTGTCTACACTGTTGTATGTATCGTCTACTAATTGCATTAAAGGAAAAACTTATGTTAGTTTATTAAATAAATAATTAAAATCACGAAGATTTTCGACTTGCAGTATAAAACTTTGCCTTATCTACAAAAGGCGATTGAACAATTAAACGCGAAATGTTTCGTATTTTTCACTTATAATGACGTCACGATAAACAGTTTTCAATGAAACACTCAATATTAGGTTACATTTTGTGACGCTCTAAATTTATAACACTTGTAATTCTCAGTTAGACTTTATACTTATCAAATTGGCTTCCACTAACTTACTGGCAGATAGTTACAATAAAGTTGTCTATGAATGAGCGCTCTTTATACACCAGTATTTAATGGACATAAAAAAAACTTGATCAACTCACACAGTTTTACCATAAAGCTTTTATTCTCTTCTCAGTATAGACTACAATAGCTGTAAAGGCATATCCTGAAAATGAAATGAACCCATAACATAGTGATAGGGTTTTCTTAGTGTCTTAGGTCCGCCTAACTACCACCTTCAAGTTGAAACGCTAAAACTAATAAAATATAGAAAAAAAATTAACATTTGCTTGTTATGGTATAGTTAGAACGGTCATATGGAACCGCTACCTTCGTTAATACACTACGTCAAACTTTATCGCGGGAAATGCAATTCTAACTGTCAATTTAAACAATTACCCAACTGGCAAAAACACGTCCTCATCCTTAACGCTTGGTTAATGTACAATTAAAAGTAATTTTAAAATGACCAGTGTCAGCGATATGTCGAGACAAAACTATTTAAACGTTCAAGAGTCCGTCAAACGATGTCAATGGAACATTTATTCCGTTGCGTTTAAAATATTTCTTCGAAGATAATTTTAAATGATGTTATTTTTTCCTTTGTTTATGTATTCGCATACTGATGTATGTATGTATGTATCAGTACATATTACCAAACCAAAGTCCTCCGCCGCGTCTGTCTGTCTATCTGTTTGCGATAAGCTCACTACTACTGAACAGATTATCATGCGGTTGGAAGTGTTAGAAGAAGCCAAGTCGCCGGAGAGCTTTCGTCGAAAACGTTGCTTAATGCTTTTGAGATATAACAATTGTTTAATTAAGGTAATAAACGACAAAGACGAAGTGTTCTATGTGATCAAAGGATACCGGTGAAGTTAAAAGGCCTGGTATACAAGTGCATCGTCTGACCGGTCTTGTTGTATGGCAGCGAAATGTGGCTGGGCCTAGGCAGACATATCCAACAGCTACACGTCACTGAGATGAAGATTCTGCGATGGATGTGTGGCGTTACGCGATTAGATCACATTCGAAACGAACACATCCGTGGTAGCGTTAGAGTCCGGGACATCGCAGACAAACTGCAGAAGAGTCGACTCCATTGATACGGCCACATAAGTCGCAGACCGCCAGACTACTTCGGAAATAGATGCCTCAGCATGACTGTACAAGAGACAAGGTCTCGTGGCAGGCCCAAAAACGCTGGTTGGACGTGGTGAAGGCAGACTTAAGGGACAATAATCTCACACAAAAGGATGCCGAAGATCGGGCAAAGTGGAGGAAGTCAATTAGGAAAGCGGACCCTGCACCAAGCCGGGAAAACGCTTGGAAGAAGAAGAAGAATAGTAAAAAGAATTGTTGAAAATGTCTTGGAATAATAAATAAAATACATTTCAATCATTTTTAGAAATGCCTATCTGTCTCTTTGTATGAACACGTATCGTAGTCCAGTGAAGCTGCTAAGACTTTCCTAGGTCAATAGCGTAAAAAAATATGAAAACATATCACTGGTAAAATACTGCGTTGACCATAAAGCCCCAACAAAATCATAAAGCATATTCTCAAGAACATTTAGTCTTGGTTTAGTTAAAATCGGTTTACTCTTTCAAAAGTTATTGTAATTTTAATGACGACGAGATTTAGTACGAGAGAAAAGTAGATAACAAAATGAACTTAATACATTCAGCTTATTTTATTAATCCCTTTTTTTTTTAGATCAGGTTCCACGCGGGCAAGATCCCGGACACAGCTAGTATGTTTATAGAATCGTCCGCAATACAGGGTTTTGCTATACAATACAGAAACGATCTTAGAAAAAATGATAATGCCATATACGTCAATATATCTTTGACGTTTGACTGTGTTCCTTATTACATGTTTCTTAACTACGATAATGGATATTGCTAATTGATGGCAAATACGCAATTCCGTAAATGTAACTGAACCAAAGAATCTTAATATTTATTTTAACTAAACAAATATGAAGTTTTCCATAAACACTACATTCATTAGGACCCGCATAAAGAATGCAATTTACAACACATTGTCTCCAGCACATACCGTAATTTCCATGTTTTACAGGTCAAAATAACTTTCACATAAAAATACTCTCGGGAAAATTATTCTGTTTGAAATGGAAATTTATTCTGTTTGAAATGTAAATCTAAAACATGTGTGACTAAACTTGCAGATTGTATATTGTAGTCGTAATGCTGTTACACACGGACCATAGTCTCGATATTACTAATTATCAGCAAATACTTACAATAATTCGAATTGTTAATATATAACAATTTAAATATTTAATTGTAATTAATTTTTTAATGCAGTTTTCAATGAGCCAATCACGATGCCGCTGAATCTTCTCAAGCTTAAAAGTTTCAGAAATATTTTCAATTAAATATACATTTTCAATCGGGTATGTACTTTATAATACTTTATCTGTCCGGTCTTTCTATTTTCTTGCTTGTTAAAGACGGGTAAAGTGAAGCTTATGGAAGCGTCTCAAGATTGTGTTCAACATCTTGTGATACATTCAACCCTGCGCTCACATGCATTTTAATCTACATTTAGCTTTTCTAATCTAAATATGTTATTGTCATTTTTTTTTTAGTTTAAGAATAATTATGTCCGTGCAGAATAAAAAACGAATATGGCTTGTCTAGTTTCAATGTCAGTGTTTCAGTGTCCATTTTAAATAATTTAAACACTATATATAAACGTGTGATTATATTTGCTATTACTTTATAGATGGATCAACCGCTGATTAAGATTCCTAGCGACGGACGCGGACGACAGTGAAGTTATTATAAAAACATAAAATAATGTTCCCACTGGACGTATTACGCGTAATAAAGCTAGTACCTACAATAAAGATTATGTCTGTCTGAATGTATTTCAAAATATTTTCTATAGATAGCTGTTAGCTACCATCTTTGAGTTAGAAATACATAGCTAAGCATCTATACGTGTATTCCTGCAACCACACTTGAGAGCCGCTTCTTTCTAAATTATGTGACCTGCCATATTGGATCTTAATACTACCTAAGCATCAGGTGAGATAATAATCAAACTTTAAAACTTGTAAACAATAAAAAGGAAGTTAAGTGAAACTAATGTTATGGCTCGCTATTGCTATTGTATTTATTATATTCCAATCCGAAGAGTCACGTTAGCAGATCTCACTGGTACACAATAGTTTCAATATTTGCTTCAGGTTTAACAACTTCCGGAGAAATAAAATGGTATCTAGTTCTAGAACGATAAGTTAAAGCTATGAGTATGTTATATAATCAACCTTAATAATGGTTCCTCAATCGGTCTTGAGATAAAGTTGGTGTTGCAGGCGACCATATGCTGTGGTGACCGCGTTTCCTATTCGCACTATTCTTCAATTTTAAGGACGTTCGCTTCATTTTAGGGCAACTTTGTTAATATGATTCCTATATGAACTATGTGTTTAAAATTACTTCAGGTGTCAGTGAATATTGAACAATAGAATATCACATGTAAGCAGACGGTGCCGCCGGGTGGTGACGAGTTAGCTTATTATTCCACTACAATGCAATTCATTGCTATTACACCAACTAGCCAACAGTTTTCTTGTTTATATTTCTGATCTGTGGATCACTCATCTACCACGGATAGTTACTGCTCGTTTAGCTAGTAAATTCATTTTATTGTAGTGTGTTACAGTAATCTTACGAGGACAACTATTATTGGTTATTCGTTGCTTACTAAAATGAAATTCTTTTGTGTGACACGTCCATTCGCAAAATTCTTGAAGAAAACGCGGTCGAATTAAAATTGCCTCTATAGGCCGTGAAATCTAGGAATATATTGGAAAATTTAAAAATTTTCATAGTTTGTCATTAAGAGAAGATACGACCTAACATGGTAAGGGGTCATGGTCATGGTCATGGTAATGGTCAATTGGGTCTCAAAGCCATACTTATATGTATTTAACTTTCTACTGTCGTGCATATCAATGTTAAATGAAAATGTTATTCAACATATGTATATAAGTAATACTTTGATTAACTATTTTAGTAGCAGACTAGTTTCAAGTTATCACTGTCAAGAACCTTTAATTATGATTAAATGCCATAGTCAGAATATACCCTGATTACCTTACCTGCATATTACGAGAACCAAATTTGGGTGACTTTAAAATTTCATTAGTACAGGAATTTTTATTGGGACGACACTAAAATATCTAGATTATAATAAATATAGCTATCAGTTGATAGCTACAATGAGAATTAATCATCAGAAATAAAAACAAATTAAAATTGTGTTGTTGTCTCCACGGAAATTAAAGATTTAAAGTGACAGAGGACGAGATCGCGCCTTCTTAAGTAGAAGATTTTTTTTTATTATTATTATAATATGAATACATATAGGTGTCATTACGCGAACGTAATCGGATGTAGATGTTAGTATAGTGTGAATGCCGTACAATGTCGCATACTAGTTCACGCTTGAGCTCTGCGCCCTCAAATAGAGATGATTGCTATAAATTATATCATTGTGTTTGGAGACAAGACAGACCGCTGTTTTGATGTGTTTACATAGTTTTTCCATCTGACATGAGGTAGAGGTTACATGGTTAAACGTTTGACCACATTTTGGTTTTAATACAGGTAGCAATGCGGTCTCATGTAATTTATTCATTGGGTATCATATTCCGCGTGTTGCATATATATTGCAATAGTTTTAAATTCTAATGAGTATATATAATATATAATGTTAAACTCACATATATATAATTTACGTAGAAAACACGATACATACAATTAGGGGCATTATAATGAATGAACTCGAAGTGATGGTTAGTTCTGTAATTGAATATTTAACAATCAATCATTAAACATGTATAAGATCTATCTCAGCAGCTGAACTCGAGACCCAGTCTAAGTTTAATGTACTACCATTTTCTTAACCAATAACTGAGACTGTGATTTTATAGTAAAACTCACAAGAAATGAAATTATATTTACGATTTTTATAGAAGAAATAACTGAAAACATAAGCGTTATTGATTAATTCCTGAGAATCAACCGCAATATTTTTTTGGCAAAGTAAAATACCATGCATTAATAAAAGTAGCAAACAACAATTGTCACTTTAATATGTAATAAATAAAACACTGTAGTATCTAAATGGTGTTTTCCTATAATGAATGATTTAGTTCATTATAGAAACTGAACAAATTTTTTGTAACAGTTTAAATAATCACAATATTGTAATGTAAGAAAGTTATCCGATGTAAGTTATTTTTAGTGTCATACTGTAGATAGATTGCGCAAAGCCTGGGAGCGTTGAGTTTTTGTACGTGCGAGAGTGCGCTGCGAGCATCCGCGCTCCTGCCTTCAGTAGAGCTAATTACCAACACATACTTAATTATACCTGTCCGGCTCCAACTGCTATCCAACGCGAATGTGTGTTGTATTCGTGTGCGGATTCACTGCTACGCGGCCCAGGTGGACAATGTAAACCCCATTTTTCTAATAAAAAAAGATAAAATTGAATAAGTAAATGCGATAAAGTAATTTAAAACATTTATATTGATTACTTATTTTATAATACATCTGAAGCTACACTGAATCCATATTCTATATTGTTCGACGTAGCTGAAATATAACATCTTTAAACATATATGTAATACTTATACATATTTTGCTAAGCGTCAAAAAATAAGTTGGGATTGTAAAAACCGGCCTGTGGGCGCCGCGCCCGCTGACTGCGTGGTCGTTGACTCATACAACGATGTAGTTCTTCTGTTAAGATTACCCCTAACGCATTAATTGTCATCAAGTTCCTGATTACATACTTTTTTATTTCTTCTGATCCGTACGTTTACGTATTACGTTCTAAGCCTCTCTTGTTATTTGATATTATGAATGAGCAAAATTTGTGAAAATGGATAAATGTTTGTTATTATTTTATGAAAATTACAATACGGATTTTGATGAAACTTTACCATAATATTGTAGAATATATACACATATGTAAATCATGAAGCCGCGAAAGTGAATTCTGTCATGAACCCGAAAAAATTGTACGAAAACAGTGGCATAATAGCATGTGTAGTTGGAAGTGCTGTAAAAACTCTGAAACCACAAATACTGAAAAGAAACCGAAAATGCAGTCGTAGGAAATAGTCTAAATTAAAACCTACAGAAAAATTTTGAAGCTAAGAGATCCTATCAGACTTCGTCATTACATATAATAATCATAAATATATAGAGGTACAACAAAATAATCCCAAGGAGGGTAGATGTCAGGCAGGTGCCTGATCGTAAAAATTAAGCCAAATCATACATCACAAATCGTGACAAACATGTTGTACTGACCCTGCTTAGATGGCAAGAAGAAAAAGAAGTATAAACATATCGCTTATTATACACACAACCGAATATATTGAATATCATTACATACACGTATTATAAAACTAAGTCTTCTGTCATGTCTGTCTGTTCGCGATTTATTCAAAAACTACTGAAGGGATTTTCATGAGATTTTCATACATAGATAATTCACCAGTAGATAGATAAAGTGATTCATGAGGAAGGGGTAGGCATAATTTCAAATCGATATTTTTTACTATCAGGGCGGGGCAACGTCCAGCGGGTCCACTAGTTATGTATAAAGATATTGATTAAATTAGCCAGAATACAACGATAAGTGCTTTATTATATCATAGGAGGTAAACGAACAGGTCACCTGATGTTAAGTGATCACCACCATCCATAGACACTTGCAACATTAGGGGAGTCACAGGTCACAGCCTGTGTTGGGGGAAGGAAGGGGAAGGGAAGTGGAGAGGAGAAGGTGAGGAGTGCTGGGCCTCCGGCGCTGTCACTGACGAAACGAAACGCAACAATGAAAGCACTATTACTTTACGTCGGTTTTCTGTGGGTCGGGTGGTACTACCCCGGGCGAGCCGACCCATTCATGCTGAAGTCAGTAATAGCTCCATCTTGACTCTACCATCTAAAAAAGTGTAAAGTTTAAAAAATATTTTATATTATTAATTTTTTTAACGTCGTATTGTATTTCAAGTTTAATCTTATTAGTTAATTATCCTTTGTTAATATTATTTTATTTACCATCCTAAAACTATTTGTATATTTACTCGATGCGCAACGTCGAGCGGATTGTTCTTTAAGAACATTTCTAGGTATAATAGTTTGTTACTCTTACTAAATAAAGTAATAATAATAATGTATACTGTAGTCATTTAAATCACAATGAAGTAAATGAAGGTCGCCAGAGATTAATTTTTGGAACACAAAAAATACGTTTTCCAGTATGCTCTAAGTTATGTATGTAAGTAATGCAATAAGTTATGTTCTAACCCCAAAATCTTTGACTAATCATGGTCTCCGATTAATTTGACTTATACATTTCTAAAGGAAATCTGTCTTTGCCGCCGGTAATTCATAACAGCTCTAGATATAGCAGAAGCTGAAATGATTTTATAATGACTGTAAATAGAATATAAATAATAATTCTGTTTGTCAAAACACTACGAAAGAATGTTGCAAAAGAGCAGAGTACTCCATCTTAAACTTTATTCCTCTTAAGTGAGTTCCGCCCAACATATAATTCCTTCACTGTCTTCAGCACTTGTCGCTTTAATTTTTAGGCAGATTATTTGTCATAATATCTCGATACATTCTGCGGTTAAATATGTATATGTATATATGATAAAAAATAAATCGATAATAAAAAATAATCCCTTATATATTCGACGACACAACACGATACGTTGTAGATTTAAATTGACAAGCCCATATATATTTTTTTAATGCGAGATGAAATTACGACAATTATTTTTTTATAGTATGCTGATATTATCAACAAAGACAAAATGTGTAAAATATACACGAATTATATACAGATCTTTCTCATATATAGTGGCTTCAATAGGTGGATATTGAATCAATATGTCATCAAAGTTAAGTGTCGATTACTGTTACACTGTTCGTTTCAAAGGTAATATGGTAGTATTCTATATTCGTGATGAGTCTATTTCGGCAACAAAACAAAACTACTCGCTTTGCTGAGTTCCAGTACAAACACTATCGTTGTGGACAAGACATGCACACCGTGAGTTTCAACACCACCTTAAGAAATAGTAGTCCATTTTAGATACAAAGTCATAAACCGAAATGAGTATTAACATATGGGGTAATGTTGTATATATTATGAATAACAAAAATAATGATGACACTGAACGATTATTTAAATGAATAACTATCCGGTCTCAATATAAAAAATATACATCAAGGGGTAAAAAACAATAAAAAAATTATAAGCTTTGTCTCTGACATAATACGTGGAAAGGGCTTATCCGCAAAACGCGTTCGAACACCGCGAAGATTTGGGCAACAGTGTATGCGTAAGAACATTTAGAGATGGCATTAAACAAATTATATAAATATAAAACATTATTATTTTTGAGACTAGGAGCTTAGAGTGTTCGCAAGTTTAGTTATTATTGTTAATTTTATTTGTTCGTGAACTAAGTTATTATATTCGTAACGTAAATAGATACTTGAAGAAAAGTTTTTTTTTTTTGAAATGACAACGCTGTTGGCCTGGAAAGATCTTTATAGCTTTACTGAACCACCGAGGTGAGCGCTGAAGGCACTCAGCCGATTCGGGATGCTTGGGCGACTAACTCAAGGGTGCACGGCACACTCCGGCCTGAGCTGTTTTGCGCAAAAATCGCGACCTATCTGAGCTAACCTAAGCTAAGCCATCTGGATATACGTATATGAGTTATTGAAACATGTATGTGTACTAAGCATGCGTGCCTCAACAACTCCTATATGTATTTTGTGTCGCAAAAATTCCTCTAAACTATATAGGATAGGATAGGACAAGGAAAAATAAGGGTAGAACTCTTTGTCATTTATTTTTCTGAAAAAGAAAAACAGCGTGTAAGCGTGTGGGCGTGCACATGTGTATAGGTAATGTGTGTGATGTAACAGTGATGTAAGGTTTTGTCACTGTATCGCATGAGCAGCGTACTCAAGGGCTCCACGCCGGGGGAACCTAGGCTTGAGCCGCTGCCGAGAGGGGCCTAATCTGGTGTGCGGGAGTCAAATTTACCCCCAAACCACGGCGGCGTGATCTGTGGTTACGCGGGCGTGGGCGTAAACACGCTCTGTTTGCAAGATTTGAAGAGAAGGTTTTCGATAGCTTTTTTTTTTATCGAAGCACGACATAGTGACTGCACTATGCCTGATATTAAGCATAGTACAATCGAAAAACATCGGCAACCACCGAGAGACAGATTATCCATCGCTGGTCGCCGCTGTCATGCCGGCCATAATGACGAAAGTCACCCGGTACTGGATATGCAAAGGCTGATTCCGAAACGCGACGCGCAGAAGCGAGTCACTATGACAGGCTTTTTCGCTATATGTATGGTGGTTGCGATCCAGTCGGGCTGAAAAACCCTACCACCCCGCTTTCGCCATTGCCTCGTTCGTTATTCAGCAGGGTTCACCACGTGCAGGTGAGGTTGGCTTGGGTGTCCAAAGTGTTAAGATGTTACTCGACACCCCTTACACCCCCAAGCTGTATAGTATATGCTCACTAAGTATAACGCCGATGGAATATCAATGTGGTGTTTATAATATCGAGCCCCAGTGTACACTCTGTATAACCAAGTATAAAGGGAGGAGCAAACAAATTAAATTAATTTCTACGTTATACAGAGGTTATCGTTGTAATGAACGATGTTATAAAAAGTTTTCACTGTTAATGAATATGTACTGCGCAGGCCTACATTTAGTATTTTAAATTTGGTGGGTCATGTAAAGGTTTGCATTATAACACTTTATTATAATTTGTGCATCAAAAGTACATCGACGTTTCAGAGGCAATAAATATATATTACACGTTATTTGGAAGTATAAACTCAGGGGAACTTATTAAATTTATAACCAAGGCGACCACTGCATTGTACATTTTTTACTGTTAGAGAATAGATCAAATACTAACAACATGGATTTAGAAATTCAAATATTCCTTTTATCAGAATAAGAAAAGTAATACGAGCAATTTATTAGGAAGTCATGTGTAGAATTTTAGTAAGGCTATGTTGACGTGCAGTAGTCTGCACAGACGCAAGCTTTACGGGTCGGTCAGTGTAGCAGAACGCGTCGGAGAGCCATGACGCATGCGCTCCTCGTCACCCAGGGCTTCGCGCTCGCTTGTCTCATCATAGTCGCGCGCGCAGGTCCTTTGTCGCCATGCAAATCTCGATCGTTGACCCCTACAGGCACGTACCCAGGGCGTTGTGTCACATCTCAAAATTTTGTATGTGCATTGTTTTGTCGTATAAATTTATTTGATTTTTTTTATTTATACCATTTGTATATAAATTTGTAAGAAATAATATGACAGTAATTTACTGTTTATTCAATTCAAGTTACTTTTAATAATAAACCCCCAATGTTTCCCTCGCTACGTGCCTGTACTCGTGACATTTTCGAAGGCATATATTATAGTCCATTTTTAATTTTATTGCCTTACTCGGAGAGTAGTTCGAGCGTTGGAATTATCGTTTCGTGGTAACCGATGACTATCAAGGAGTCCCATACCTTTTGTTTGGTCTAAAATATTTTATTTAGTTTTTTTTTATTATTTATTAATCTTGGATATAATATAAGGATCGGTAAGTTTCTTAAATAATCACACAATTAATATTCGTTTCTCTTAATTTACCTCAGAATTTCGTTGTTATATTATCAAAAATTATATAAAGAAATCTTTGAAACGTAATTAATGCCCATTAACATTTCCAAGGTGATTTAAATTACGTTATTTGAAAGTAAAAATATACGAAGGTTTCAAATAACGGTACAATTCATGTTTAATTATGATTAATTCGTATAAATTATCCAAATAATATGAATGTACTATTGTTATAAGAATATCAATCATCAATACTCATTATTAGAATAATGAGTATTGATGAGTATGAACCATGAGATGTGTATAAATGAGTAACTCTAATATTCGGCTTAAAAAAAACCTATATATTTCCTTCAGGTCTCAGGTTGTTTCTGACACATTTGACTGTTTCTTGCACAGAATTTTATGATATTATTTAGGAAAAGAAAGGATCCTGAGCTGGTTACATATGAGAATCGAAAATCGATATAGTGATATAATTGCATTATAAGTTTATTAATTAATTAAATAATATAGAGCCAAGTTCACGACATACTGGACAATATATTTCAATTAGTTAGTGATTTAAGATTTACGTTAGAGAAAGTCATTATTTTTTTATATATAATATTCTCTTAAACATAAATTTCCGTAAAGAGTTGGAGCTTGAATTGTCTGCTACTGTGTTTGTACAAAAACAACATATAACTTTAATTTGAATTAAAATAAGAGAGTCTGAAATAAAAATTAAGTAACAACTATTAGATGCTGGACGTATTGATTTAGTTTTTGTCAAAATAATGTCATTTTTTGAAAAAAAAAAAAAACTACCCGAAACTATATTCCATTGTGAAATCATAGTTTTATTACTTTTTACTATAAATTATAAAGGATTGTTGTTTTGTTTTTGAGACGTAAAATAATTTATATTAGCTTGTTTAGTTTTCCAAATTTAAACATATGGAAATAATTTTATAGATCGAAATATATTTATGTAAGTATCACTAAAATATAATTACCAGATCACGAGAAAATGTTGTTAGCTTATTTACTTTACGCATTTTCTTTTTATGTCGTGTATACTATAAATTATTTTAATTAATAGCAATAATAACTACACCTTAACGTAGATAACACGAAAAAAATAACTCCAAGGGCACTAAATATCATAAAGTAAGTTTTGAGATACAGATCGGGACTGGTCGCAGGTCATTCACCGTTGAATATTGATCATCGGTTTTTTATTACGATCAATTTGTTTTTAACGCACCTGCGAGCTATACTCGTATGGATCTAGCGTAAACGGAAACAAACTTTATTGTTTTATTTGTTGTATAGCAAAATAACATTCTTTAAGAATATTTTAATAACGAATTAAAGTTTTTATGAACTTTATTTATCAACCTACAAATTTATAATTTATTTTTTCTTTTATAAATAATTCAAAAAATATCTCTCTGTATGTAATGCAGTAAACTAAATATTTGTAATTATTGCTTATTCTACTTTCCAATAAGTTTTCACCTGGGTGAGAATTTTTGCTTGATTTTCAAATAAAAGAGTTCAACGCGCGTTGAAGTGTTTGCGGTTTGCGTTTACCACCTTTTTATTTTCAATTATCACAAATATTTAAGTAGTAAAGCTAACGTTTACTCAGTATTGAATATATAACTGTGATCAGGAATCAATGATCTAAAATATGTTTCCTTAAAAATATTAATATTTTTATTATGAGTATTAAAGTATCCATACAATTTGGAAAATAATAACACATACTTCGTAAATTAACCTCATGAAACTGAACAATATGTACAATAGTAATTAATAAAATTTATAGCTACTATTATTAAACATAATAAAAAAAGATTTTTTTTTCGAAATGACTACCCTATTGACCCAGCAAGGTCTTAACAGCTTTACCGGACTACTAAGGCAAACGCTTAAGGCATTCAGCCGATTTTATTTTGGCAACCAGCTCAAGGGTGCACGGCACACCTCTGCTTGGCTGTTGCCTGTTGCATGCAAAATCGCTTAACTAACCTAGCTAACTATTCATATATGTATGAGTTGTTGAAACGTATATGTGTACCAAGCATACACGCCTCAACAACTCCTCCATATATTTATTAGCGGAAAATTGAGAGTTTTTTCAGTTCGACAAGGGAAAAAAAGTAAACCCTTCCACTTTCATGTGTAAGTGTGTAGGCGTGCACGTGCGTGGGGGTGATCGTGTAGTGTTGTAGCAGTGATGTATATTTGTGTGTTACCGTATCGTACAAGCAACGCACTGAAGGGCTCCCTACCGAAGGATCGAACCTAGGCTTGAGCCGCTGCCGTGGGAAACCTAATCAGGTAAAAATGAACAAATTAAAACTGTCTTTTACTGTTTAATTTCAATTAACTAAGAAGGCATTTACAAAAATCATCACCATTTTGAAAAATATTCGTCATCAACATTATTATACTTAGCTTTCTTTTAGTATTTTTATACCTAAACAACAAAAAAAATGCTTTAGGAATGTAATAAATTACGATATACTCGTATAACCGTACCGAAGCCACGGTTAACAGCTAGTATAAACCAAAATTGCTTCAATTACTTTTTATAAGGTCATATATATGTCAACGAAGGTTTCGTGAAAATCAGTTTAACCATTTTGAAGATATTACTACTGGTGAATCTTAGGATAACGGCTAGTCTTAATTAAAATAGACTACATTACTTGTTATGATGTCCGCTATTTGTCGGTGAAAGTCCCGTGAAGATAGGTTCAACCGTTTTGGAGATAACATTACAGACGAAGCCGCGGTTGATAGCTATTCTAATTTAAAGTAGCCCGCTGTAATTTCAGCTATCTGTCAGTGAAATTCCCGTTAAAATCGGTCCAGTCATTTTGGAAAATACCTAGAACAAAAAGACAGATAGACATATCCAAAATTTAGCGATATCCTTACAACCCCTAGCAAACTGAGTCGAAAGTTCCGGTGATGTTAAGCATCATGATGAAACCATAACATGATGGTAGGTAGGTCTTTTTCTAAGTTCACCGCCCGCTACGTACAACCCTCAAGTTTATAATCTGTCGCCCTGTATAGTTTGGTGTTCCAGTGTTTGCACTTGAGGGCTCGAACCTCTTTAAGGTTACCGTGTATACCATCTTGGACCATAGCATCATTTAACATCACATGAAATCGTGTTCAAAAGACATAATCTACAAAGTATATAAAAACACTAATATTCCAGAAATTCAAAATCAAAAATCAGAAATACTTTATTCAGTTTAGGCCCTAATAAGGCACTTATGAATGTCAAAAACTACCATTGGTTCGGAAACAACCCAGTCATCGAGAAGAACCGGCAAGAAACTCGATCTGGTTTATCTTTTTAATATATATAATATTTAGACTATATTACATACATGACAGAAACGTTTTTAATTGTATCATAATCTTCCGAAAGTGTAACCTCACAGTAGGTTTTCTAATACGAGCGCATTATACCTAAAATAAAACCTTAACGTATCCCATACTAACAAAGTCTAAACTTTCAAGTACAAGATATGTGTACAATGTTCAACGTAAATATTGCCATTCATAAACTCTTAAAAACATTTAGTGTATCATCGCATGAATAGCGTATGTTAATGCGACGGTCCGCTATGTCTTCGACAAATTACTATTTACTATTCTATATAAGGTTTGCTGGTCAAATCTGATCTTAAATTAACCATACAGAAGGTACATGACAGTATAGCGTGACGTATTTAAAAATCTAGTAGTAATATGGGCGGTGAATTAATTTGTAATGATAACCATGAATTCGGAAAATATATGCATTTTTTTACTAAAGCCAGAGTATTTTTTTCTGTTGTGTAAATAATTCTCAAAATATTATAGTAATAATTATCAAACCAAAAATAAAATATATAAAATTTACTATAAATTTCCCACTGCTGTGTAAGCTCCTTTTTCGAAGGCTGAATCATGATGCCAGTTCACGGCGTTTCGTTTATTCAAAAAGCCAAACATTTACAGTTCAACATTTTTCTATATACCTTGTTAGCACAACAACGGCATTCAAACCTACATCTATCTCACAACATTTTTTCTTCAGCTAATAGCACCGTAAATTATTAATTAATAAATGAACACTCTTTTGACTTGTTTATGTACAAAGTTGAAAGTGGTATGATTGTAAATGTGTACAAAGAGCTTGTTTACTTTATTGTTATAGGTGAGAATAATCTAGAGCGGGCACAAGACTATAATGTCCTGGTCCGTGATTCACACATTTACTAGCGTTATTACATAAAGAAATTATTGTAGTTTTGACAGATATGATGAAAAACATATAAAATAGAATAACATCGATTTTTTCTAAAGTAGTGGATAGAATAATGATATATCCATAATATTTAAAAAGTTTGGTGTAAATATCCCAACACACACGTTGAATGTTTACTCGTCAGCGAATAGAACTTGAATTGTGGATGCCGATGCGAGACAAGTGCCGTTTGTTCCGAGTAAAATGGTTTTGCTTCGCGAGGAAAAATGTTTTAGGTGGAATTTTTAACGCGGTCCAAATGGGATTAACGGGACTCTCATATTTTCTTCTTGTGTTGTCGGACACTTGGAAGTCCTGTTAATCAAAAAGGCTTAGATTCAAGAGTCCTTATTTTTGTTGTGAGTTATCTTCGAGTATGAGAAACGTTAGTATTGAAAAAAACTTCTGCTGTCCAGTGATTCCTGACAAGAACAAATTTTCTTAATGTAAAGTAAGGCATCAAATTAAGTAGTTTTATTTGACACTAGCTGACCCGTGCAACTTCGTCTTCACCAAATTGTTTATCACTGGTTTCAATTGTATTTTTAAACGCGAAAAAATTGGATAAAACTGATACCCGATTGCAGCCACAACTACCATTTCCAATTGTGAATCCAAGCTATCCACGGACTCACTCAAACATATACCCAGATTATATGTGATTTTTTTTTAAATAAGCCTACAACCCGTTCGTAGCATCATCTACCAGGATCAATTAAGATAAAAACTAATCTACATAAAACTAAATAAACATCTCTACCACTTACTTTATCATAACTATCTTCAACTTGTATTAAAACCTTTTTATACTCCATCGTATTAAAGAAAAATATATGAACACCGTGTCGAAGCGTCAAACATCGCGTAGAAGCGTCAACTGTCACTTGCTTGTAACTATTGTCTAAGAGTTAGAAACTGTTTCGAAAACGAATTTTTAATATATTTCCAATATATTTTTATAAATAATCTCTGTACCACTCACAACATAATACCTATCACCTTTTGGTAATTTATCTATGTTTATATGTTTCTGTTGTAGATTATTCTACGTTGTTACACTGAATATTTGTTATTAAATCTATAACGTGTATTTGTTATACTTGATATTGGCGAAATTACCTACATAGGCAGAGGCCATGCCAGAAATAATCAATTAAGCCAGTTTTATATATTACTAGCTGACCTGTGCAACTTCGTCAGCACCAAAGTGGTTATCATTGTTTTTTCACTTGGTTATCAATTGTATTTTTAAACGCAAAAATTTAATAAAACGGATACCCGATTGCAGCCATAACTACCGTTTCCAATTGTGAAAATCGCGATGGTAAAATAGGGGTTGATTGTAAAGGGTTGAAAATTCAGGGTTATATGTGTTTACTAATGCTGTATCTTAAAAAAAAAAAATTTTTTATCTAAAATTGAAAAAAAATTAAGGGGTGGATTACACTTAACATTTAGGGGGATGAAAAATTGATGTTGTCCGATTCTCAGATCTACCCAATATGCACACAAAATTTCATGAGAATCCGGAAAGCCGTTTCGGAGGAGTTTAACCACAAACACCGCGACACGAGAATTTTATATGTTAGATATTCATTCGAACAGCGTGCGTGCTACCTGACTGCCGGTAAACGTTGCGTTTTTGTGTGCATATCGTACCTTTACAGACAAAAATATTAATTTTTAAATAATTTTAGGATGCTTTTTTTTTATCTAGCTTTGAAACGTTATTAAAATGGAATTATTATTGAAAGAAATTTTTGTTATTGACAATATTGTGATTGATGGTATTTTTTGAAAATAAAAATAAAAACAATCTTCTACCATGTTGGAATAGCCGTAATTTTATTAATATTATATTTGGATATAAATAAGTGCAAATTTCATCTTTCAGACTAATTCCGTTATTATTTAATATTTAAAACTATTTATTGCTATAAAAATAATATTTGTATAGAATAACTTAGCTATAGCTATAGTTTAGCGCAGTACTGGCTGCACGATAAAGATAGCGATAATTGTGGCAGCGTATGTTATCGACGCATATATTTGAGATGGCGTCAGTACCAAGTCATACGCTTACGTTTATCGTTGTTTATTGTATATGGTGAAATCTTAAAATCAATAATAAAATGAAATTTGTTCTTTGCTATGGAAAAAAATAAATAGTTTGAAATTAACTATTTTTATTTATAAAAAGTATCAGCCGGCATATGATTGTTTATAAAAAAATGTGTCTGACTGTGATAATTCATGTTTTTAATTGCGTTTAAAAGTTATTGAAAAAAAATGTTCCTAAACTTATTCATAAATCAAAATTAATTAAATCAGAATGCTCATTAAAAATACAACGTTAACCGGCTACCAGGTGTCCTAAATCCTGCCCATTGATTTATTGATAATTTGTGTAGGTGGTAGAGCCACGCTGAAGCTATTACTGGTTTCACTATGAATGGGTCGGCTCATTCGGACTAATACCACCCTCTCACAGAAAACCGACGTGAAATAATAGTGCTTGCATTGTAGTGTTTCATTCGGTCAGTGAGAGCGCCGAAAGCCCACCTCTCTTCCCCTTTCCTCCTTTTCATTTCCTTACCCTCTCCCTCCCCCATATACAGGTTGGCAACGCACTTGCAACACCCCTGGTATTACTAGTGTCTAAAGACGGTGGTGGACACTTAACATAACGTGACCAACCTGTTCGTTTGCCTCCTATGATACAAAAAAAATACATTGATATATTAAAGAACCAGCTATTCTAAAATTCTTGTTCTTCCAACGTTGCCGGCTCTTGTACTAAGGTGTCGCAAAAAAGTCTAGTTACATTAACTACAAATTTTTGTTTTCGTTATCCTGGAGAACCCCTTACGTTTTGTGGGACAAAAAATATCCTGGATGTAGCTTTGTAATATTAGTTATCACTGTGTCAAGTTTCGTTAAAAGTGGTTCAGTACTTTCAGAGTAATACGGGTTTAGATTCTAGACTTTAATCGTTTATCCTAGAGAACCCTTTGCGTTTTATGGGTCAAAAAGTATCTTAGATGTAATCTCGAAATATTGGTTATTACTATGGCAAGTTTCATCAAGATTGATTCAGTACTTTCAGAGTAATGCGTGTTCACAGGGACAGACATACAGAAAGACAGACAGACAGACAAAAATTGTAAAAAAATTATTTTTGGCTTCTATATCGATAACATAGTCCACTCTGATTAAAATTTTCAAAAAATATTTAATGTAGAAATTACTTGTTACAGTTTTATTATAGTATAGATTTAAGGGAAGACTATATGATTTATAAAAACTTAAATACAAAATAGTGAATTTTGATTTATCCATTGAAAAATAAGAAATCAAAATTAGTTTGGATAAAAATTCAGCGCTTTCAGTATTGAAGTTATACAACCGGAAGAACGTGATGCTTGTTGTTCGAATTTCGATACTCTCGCGCAACATGCACTCGCATACAATAGAAACAGGCGAAAAGAGATAGAAAACGTCGCATGCCCTCTATGTATGCATAACGCTTTTTTCTTGCATGACGATTTATATCACTCAACTCCTACTATACGCCGCGTTAAGAAATTTCATTTCAAAAAACTGGTTCATGAGTATCTAATTTACAATTAATACAGGTTTATATTTCAACTGTCGTCGAAATATAACCAGAGCATATACTTACGGTAATGTTATTGTATTTACCGATAAACCAGGATGACTTAAAATGCCGTTAACAATGATGCCAGTTGCTCGTGGGACGAATTATAAAACAAAATCCTCTGCCAGGTCTGTCTGTCTGTTCGCGATGAACTCATAAACTACTGAATGGATTTTCATGCGGTTTTCACCAGTAGATAAAATGATTCACGAGGAAAGCTTAGGTATATAATCTGCCAATCTGTGAATTAATTCTTTTTTCAAAAACGTATTATAAGAAAAAGAGATTAAAAAAAAAGAAAAAAATGTAAATACATTTTTGCAATTAGAATTAATTGGTACAATTTATCAAACTAATATATATCTACCATTGTTGAGAAACATAATACTCAAATATTCAGGTTAAAAAATGACCTACCTTCTTCTTTAGGACACAGGCTATTTCTGTGAGCTGTTATTCTGATCAGTTCATAAGTTTACTTATGAAGAAGCAATAGACAATGATATTTCGAATTTATAATATTAATCTAAGATATAGCTATATTTAAGACATAGTTTCGTTGTCGTGCTAAGCCCCTGATGCATTCGCGGGCGCTACATCAATTGCCGCGCTCTTGTATCTCGCTTAGCGTAATTTCTTGCTCCGTAAGAGTCATAGAGTGATGCAAGCTAACCTTATAACCTTGTTCAATAACATACTACAGAATGCAAATTAATTTTTAAAAGTTGATCGATAATTCCAGACATTAGTGTGTTCAAACAAAAGAAAAACAGGAAACCTTTTGAATAATAAGTATTAGTATAGTGGTTATCAGATCAGCATCTGATCACTAACTCAATTTAGATCAAAGATCGTTGTCGTCAAAGAATATACGCTCATATGCAACTAGCACAACTTGTAGACTAATTTAGATAACCGATGTAAATACAAAATTAGTCAAACTCCCGCGCTGAATGTATAGATGTGAGAATGGATTTATATGAAGTAAACAAAATGATGTGCAAAGGGATATAAATATTGGTAGATATATGTGTAACCACAAAGTATGTGTATTCCATGTAAATCGATACTACGCGAGAACACTGGGCATCTATTTCTTCTCACGATCACAGTTTCTATAACAGGTGTGGTAGGGATACATTAGTGATAACTAGGTATGCATTGTGATCGTATGTTAGAACAAAAATGGTAATACGCCCAAATTAAAAATACTACTTGCCACTGGAAGTTTCTGTATATTTAATGAATATCATCCATGTCTGTCTATACATTGCAATATAGTAACGTTATTTGATATGTCAGTTAATTATAAGTTTGTAACTAATCTGAAATAATTGTATTAAAAATATTTATTATATTTACAAATTGTGAAAACTTTCACGTCTTTTTTTCTTTCTTAACTCTGCAAACTCTTAACTTGCACTTTTTTTTCAAATTTTCTTTGTTTATAATTGAACACCCTTTTTAAATGTAGTGCACCTAATTTACGCTGAGCATTATTGACAATATTATTATAATTATACTTGACTAATATAATTATTTTAATTATTATTATAGTTTTTATATAATGAGCTTAAAATTATTTAACACACTCATAGGTTATAGCTATCAACTATCACTAGTAAATTGTAATTAAGTCAGCTTTTTAATTACTTAAAAAATGATACTTGATGAGCAGAAATCCTGAAAAATTTGCCTAATCCTGGCTAATATTACATCGTTATACTGTGTTTGCGCCTAAATATTTACATTGTGTTTTAGGGATCGACATGGTAATGTCTCATCCCTCATTCCACCCCCACCCGCTCCAATCACCAACACTAACTAAGGGGGTGCAATTTATCCCTACAGACCACAGTGAGCATCGGGCTCTCACTGAATACCTCTCTAGATTAGAGACAAAATCGGTATTGAGTTGGTTTACTTACTCACTCCCTTCCGAACGCAGCCTGAAGATCGCAATACGCGACCTACCATCGAACATCCCTCCGGACGAAGTAGTTGCAGCTTTCCTAGAAAAGGGTTTGAACAGCTCTATGTCAGGGAGATCCATGACAGACAAGGAAGATCAGGGTGCATCTTTTACTGCGCACTCAGAAGAATGATCGGCCTGATAGATTCTATCTATCAACTCGATGAACACCTGATGATGTAAATCAGAGTAGAAGGGTGGCGCGAGAAGCGAGGGCCAGCATAATGCCATCGTTGTCAACAGTTTCGGCACTCTTCCCACCAGTGTCACCGCCCGATCGCCTGCGTGAGGTGCGGGGGACCGCACTCAGCTCACCAATGCGAGCGCCCGATGAGCGAGAAACCTGTGTTAACTGCGGGGGCCCTCATCCGTCTAACAACGCCAAACTATGCCCCGCGTACCGTCGCGAGGCGTGAAATCGCCGGACAGGCACCGTCGCCTGCATGATTCCGGGCGCAAGATGATTGCCTATGCCCAGCCCCAAACAGTCACGGAAACAACAGCGGCGAGCTTAATGGGTCCCGCCAACGAACCAATACCTAGAAGTGGTAATAACAGACCCCCGCCTAAAAACGTGAAAAACGCCTCAGTGGAGACCCCGGAGTACCATCAACCGACCCCCTACGATAGGCGCAAGAATTACTTGACGGTAGTAGACAGGCAACTAGCTGCAGGGAAGAGCCCCAAGGAGCGGCATGAATTCAAGCAATTGAGGTTGTGCTGCATTGATTCCAATCATATCCCAGTTTTGCATCCTACAAAATAGAGAAGAATCACCAGCTGAAGGCAACCCAACGACCGACCCGTATTCACGGGCCGCGATGGACTGGCCACTGAAAGAGGCAATACGCCTCGACAAAGTTCCCTCGTCTGCCCTCCTTAAGGGATGGACTGAGACGACTACCACGGCGGGGTTCGCTTGGTATCGCATACTCGTCTCATAACGAAGAAGTCGCACGCGCTTTCGCATATAAAAGGAGAATTAGAGAAGAAGACTCTGCTACGACGTGGACCACGGGAGTACCTATCATTTTAGCTTAGACTTATTATCGCGTTAAATCACAACCACAATGTCGCTTACATTTACGAGGTAAACCCCCAATTTCGTTTCCTTGTGGCATTCTCTCTCGCATCAAATAGTTTTATAACACAGTTCATTACTCTTCGCAACACCATTCTATATATCCTTACATTACGTACATTTATTTACATATCGAAGTATTTTATCAGTAGAGTTATAACCGAGTGACATATCAATTTTTTTTTTGCTTTTTCTATTTAAAGAAAGTAACTACGTTGGTGCCGCCTCCAAGTTGCCATCCTTGCTCTCGTCACTTATTAGATCGCGGTATTTAGATTTGAGAAGTTTTTTTTTATTTTTACGATATTTAACGTCTAACATATCCATAATTAGTCACATTCATGTTTAATATTTACTCTCACATTATATCGCTAAAAACAAATGTGGCCGTAATATTTAGTACAGTTATGATTCTTTAAAGTATTCCGTACGTGGGAAATGGTTATACGAAGAGTATTCTCACAGTTTGCTTGTGAAATTTTTAATTTAGGGTACGTGGTCATACAGTTATTTTTGTTTTTGGATATGCATTTGTAGTCAGTTGCAAGAATTACCCGAAAGGGGCCATTTAGGACCGAAAGGGGCGTACGCATTAAATGTGAGGGGTGTCGAGTAACATCTTAACACTTAAGACACCCAAGCCAACCTCACCTGCACGTGGTGCGCCCTGCTGATCAACGAACGAGGCAATGGCGATAGCGGGGTGGTAGGGTTTTACAGCCCGACTGGGTCGCAACCACCATGTACATGGCGAAAAAGCCCGTCATAGTGACTCGCTTTTGCGCGTCGCGTTTCGGGATCAGCCTGTGCATATCCAGTACCAGGTGACTTTCGTCATTATGGCCGGCATGACAGCGGCGACCGACGATGGATGATCTGTCTCTCGGTGGTCGCCACTGTTTTTGGATTGTACTATGCTTACCATCAGGTATAGTGCAGTCACTTTGTCGTGCTTCAATAAAAAAAAAAAAAAAAAAAAAAGAGTGCGAAGTGGTAATCTTTGATTTGCTTATTTTTAATGACATTAGGGATGGGAGACCTCAATGTGTGTAGGTTTGATATATTTACGTAAGCATGGAAGAAGGAAGGGAGTAAGAGTATTTCTTACTTTTGCTGAATAGGGGGAGAGTGCGATCCGAAATTACAAAAATACTGCTTACGTAATACTCTCACGGGCCTAAACGTTTGACTGATTAAATATACACGGTGTCTGAAACGCCATGTAATGTAGTTAACTTATTCATTATAATTTCGATTAATTCTTTAGCATTTTATTTTCTGGGAGTCTTAAAGTCAAATTTAAACACGATGTCTCAGCGTCCGCGGCCATCTAATCCTACGATGGGCATGAACCATAGCATAGTTTTAGGGATCTTTAGGTCGCTTGATTAGTTACTACTTGATTTGAAAATCCATGACCAAGCATATATTGGTGTGTTCCGGTAGCTACACTCGAGTGCAAGTCTTCTACTACCACAAACCACATCACAAAGTAGATTCAAATAAGATAGTAGTTAAATAGTACGGAGCTTTTTTATCTATCCCTATTATATACATTAAAACGTCTATTAGAATATTGACAATAGAAAATAATAACTGTTTAAGAAACAATGAATGTTTCTGAGAGGCCTCGATGCGTTGCACCGTGGGAGTGCTGGACTTCCGGTGGCCAAAGCGATGACTAGCGCGAGAATCACGAGCTGCGTATATTTTTTTTTACTATCATTATATTATTTATCAGTATATTATTTATTATTATTATCATAATATTAACAGTTCTGTTTGACGCGGCCGCTTTATTAAATGATGTAGTGAATTTTGTATCGCAAATTTAATGAAGCTCATTCGACAACTTTTTTTTACTTTATGTTCAAGGTATAAATTAAGGAAGCGTAATCATTCATTTACATATATGTATACGTATAAGCAGTAACGTATGTACATCTACATTTTATATTTTAATTTATTATTATATATGTATCCTGATTATTTCTAAATATTGTATAACTATAAACTTTTAATTTTTAACGTTTAACTATAAATTCACGTGGTGTTAAATGACCACGTGGTATAAGATGGTAAACACCTTAAATCTACATACTAACAGGTACTTGGCGATAGATTTTCAACTGGAGGATGATAGTTAACTAGGCAGTGTTAGAATATGCATTATCGAAATGCATGATTAATATTGTCATGTACATATATTATATCATGTAATAAACCCGATTAGGCCTCCCACGGCAGCGGCTCAAGTCTAGATTCGATCCCTCGGTAGGGAGCCCTTGAATGCGTTGCTTGCGCGATACGGTGGCACACAAATATACATCACCGCTACAACACTACACGATCACCCCCACACACGTGCACGCCACACGCTTACACATGAAAGTGGAAGGGTTTACTTTTTTTCCCTTATCGAACTGAAAAACTCTCAATTTTCCGATAATAAATATATGGAGGAGTTGTTGAGGCGTGTATGCTTGGTTTCAACAACTCATACATATATGAATAGTTAGCTAGGTTAGTTAAGCGATTTTGCATGCAACAGGCAACAGTCAAGCCGAGGTGTGCCGTGCACCCTTGAGCTGGTTGCCAAAATAAAATCGGCTGAGTGTCTTAAGCGCTCGCCTTAGTAGTCCGGTGAAGCTGTTAAGACCTTGCTGGGTCAATAGCGTAGTCATTTAGAAAAAAAAATAATAAACGTGTAAGACTATTAGTTACGTAGATTGTTTTATCTTTAAACGAAAAGCTAAGTAATCTTTACGAATATAATACAAAAAAACTGATGGCGGTACTTTTGAACAAGATTCCCGTGATCCCAATACGTGGTTCGAATTATCCGACATCCAAAATACACGCTAAAGGAAAAAATCACTGCGATCTTAGAATTACTAATCTCAAGACGAAATGATGTTATCTTGAACATCAGTGACATGCTAACAAATACTCGCAAGCTAATACAAATCGAACTGGAGACCGCTAAACTCTAACGGAGGCTTCATTGTCTGCTAACGGGTTAAATGACGTCACACAACGTTATTATGATTGTTAACCCTGTTATCTGCAACTTAAAATGGATTCATTTTCCTGTGTTTTTTTTAAATTAGCTAATTAAGTGCGTATTGAATGAAATCGTAGTAATTTATCTTTTTCCTTGACGTCTTTAAATATATATATTTGTAGCATTAGTACCTGTACGGAAAGGTATGTGTATAAAATGTATCCTTGTTGAGGAAGTTTTTTTACATAATTTGTACGTTACATTGAAATAATTTAACTTCAATAATCTTTTTAATTTACTTGGTAGAATTATCAATATATTTATTTCAAAAATATTATAAATAGGGTGAATTGAATTTAAGTAACTATCTAAAATTTGTTTACGCACGTTTGATACTATGCGTTATTAGAACTATGTCAAGAATCTTGCAAAATTTTCAACAAATATATAAAGCTTCAAGTCGATAAAATACGAAAGCGGATACAAAATTAAAAAAACTTGAGAATTGATTTAAGTTTAACTCTCGTTACGGGTAGGTCCTGCCAAGTCGGAGAACGTGAAGAAACCATTGTAAATAATCCAGTGTCATAAAAAAAGAATAGTATTTCAATCTAGCATCTTGAAACGGCACATGGAATATATATGTAATCTCAAGTGTTAAGATAATTTATGTATATATAGTTACAGTATTGTGTAGGATTGCAGCCGCACTGTCCCGTCGCGTCGCTCGCGTCATGTCGGTCCGACGAGCGGCCGCGCAGTTTTCCTGTTCCCCATGACCAGTACACCGGTTTTTATTCAATCGTATCTTGACGGATGATCATTGATGTAGCTATCAATGTAATTTAAGCCTCAAGGTTTTCGTTTCCTACAGTGTCTTCGAAAATTTATTAAACCATTATCATTTTTTTTTATTCTAACATTGAATGAAGACTTGTATTTAATTTATTATTTTTATAGTTGTACGGCATAATGAGAATCTTGTGTATTGAGTAAGCTCGTAGCAGTTAAAAATCAACGGAACCGAGCGTCACAGTTGGTCGGCTAATAGCTTGCAAACCTCAATCACTGAAGGACGTTATGCCAAACTGAAAAAGTGTAATTTTGATGTTTTTCTTGTCATGTACATAATGATTCTGTAACGTAATATATCTAGGTAGGCATATCTTAAGTTTTACATGTGGTGAATGATGGATGCGACCCTGTAGGGCACAAATCCGTGTGTCTCCAGGATCTCCACCCGCAAAATCCTAAAAACAATTGATTCTCAAATCCAAATGCAGGTACACACGATACGTTTTTTCTCTTCCAAAGCTCATAATCTTAATGACCTTCTAAAGAAAAAAAAATATATTAAAAAAATCGGTAGCAGCGTCCGATACTCTGGGTACGTAACATTCAGATGTTGTCAATAAAAATAACATATAATGTGAATAACGTAAAACATGTCGTGTAATTCAGTATGTTTATGTATATATATATATATATATATATAATATTAGAAGCCGGTACAGACTGGTTGTAAGTTTTTACATAGCTGCCTCCAGCGCGTTCTTCTCAAACTGCATGTGCCCACTGTAACGTGTGGACACATCGCGTCTGACCTCAGATCTGCATTTCCTCATGTAAGCTAGGGACTCAGATAAATATAACAACTAATATATTGTAGAAAGATCATAAACTGTTAATTAAATACGTCACTACATGAGCCAAGTGAGCGTACTTGTAGAGAAACTTTTTATTTATCTTCAGTGAACAGTATATAAAACATAGCTGCTGTTTACGTCTGTCTGTGTGTGCGCTCATTTTTTTTAATTACCCGACGAATTTTTATATCATTCTCGCTAATCGACGAAGAATTGTTTCCGGAATAATTATCTTATACACAGAATTGATAGTATAGGAAAGTCGATATACTGTAATCAAATCGTAGAATTAATTGTAATAATAATAATTTTAATACAGTTAGTTATAAATTATTAAATATTATATTAAGTTACAATTAGTTAATATATACATAATTTATTATTAATTGTAATAAATAGATAATTAATGAGATTTAGTAACATTGACACTTATAGAACATACCAAAATAAAGTATTTATATGTCTTAAAAAGATCTAGAGAAAATTACGCAATAGGATAAACAAATTTCATTTAGATAACAGTAACCATTATTATCGTTTACATGCTATTCAATAATCATGAATTATTTGTAAACTTGCCTTCATCAATGTATTAATGGTTCTTGTCGTCCAATTAAACACCTTATTTATATTGTGTTTCTTAAATAGTTAAAGAATTCAATGAATAATTTAGAAGATATCCCAAGTTTAACATTGCGTACAAAAAAATAAGAAAGTTATGTGGGTGAATCGACACATAAAATTTCGGTTTAAATAATTTATTTCTCAAAGAACATAGTTCACTTATTGATACATAAAATAAAACTTTAATAATTAGTAATTGTTAAGCTAATCATCCAGTGTTAAATAAAGAAACAATTTTTATTTATAAAATATTTTTTATGTTGTATGTATGTATAAGCATACAGAAAAAAAGTATACAATTGATCATACGTCAAAATATTTATTTTTTACATTTATATCTTTCACGTGAACTGACATTATTTAAAACGACTAAAGTGGATCGAACAAACGTATGTCTAAATCGGTTGGATACTTATGGTTATTTATTTATTGGTCGCTAATTTATCTATATATTCTTACAATTATTGTCGGTACCGCAAAGTAATCACTTTTCATTGTAACGTATGTAGCCGGTCATTGATTTTTGCGTTCTAGATTATTGTAGAATAGATCTAACGGATACGAACTCAATAAACGACGTAGTGACTTACACTAAAATACTACTTTAATTCGTTGTGTACGATATAGTAACGGTGAGATGTAACCATCGCGTGACAACTGTCATAAATATATAGTTGATCACCAGTAAACATAAAAAACAATTGATAATATTCCACAAGCACGTATATTTAAGTAGGAATCAAATGTACTTCATAATTAATATATAAGCAATAAAAGATCACTTTGATTCATTAATTTTATAGTATAAATAAATAATACGTAGAGAAGGTGGTAATGTGACCCCGCAGGTATTTTGGCCCCCTTCGATATTTCTAGTTTGGAATCACGTCATCTAGCGAAACAATTTTTTATCGGGGAGCTTTGATGACTGTTTTGATTTAATGCACAAAAAAACTAAGCTAGGGCAACACATGTGTTTGTTATTCGAGCTACTTTGAACTTGCACTCGCAAAAACTTTGTTATAGTGTTGCGTTTAACTACATAATTCTGGAAATACTGAGTTTACGCATCTGAAATTTGGATATTGTGTTTGATTAACGTTTTCCTATTAGATTTTGAAAGTACGTATGCAAAATATTTAATATTGCGTATTTTTAGAGATTGGTTTGTAGATTCCACAGTACTGGTAATTTGGCCCCCTCAAGTTGATTGTAATATGGTCCCGGGGGCCATATAACATACATTAACGATATTTATTTTTTTACTTACTTAAAGATGCCTCGACAAAATTTAATGGCTCCATCTTTTAAAAAAATAATAACTTGGGATCCTAACTCCTAATTTAATCTACTCCTAGTCCTACTGCAGACACTCGTGGATGTGGATGAGGACGCGGACGTGGACGTACGCGTGGACATGCACGTGGACGTGGATGGAATAATAGAGGCGATAACTTCAGCGGTTTTAATTGGCACCAAGGAGACTTTACATCTAGCAGCAGCTCCGATAATGAAGAAATTGTAGAAAGAGACTTCGGGATGTGATAAAAATGTGTCTCCATCTGTAGTACACGAAGACTCATATACGATTTGTATATTTTGTGATGATCATTTCTTCAGCGACAGACGTGGTGAGGAGTGGATTAAGTGTCAAAGCTGTAACTTAAGGGCTCATACTGATTGCGCAGGCACTGAAGGCGCATATTATATTTGCGATTTTTGTCATTAAATACAATACATTTAATTTGGCCCCCTGGGTGTCATATAACCCTCACATCATCTCAAATCTTCAAATCTCCATTTTTTTTTAATTATAATATTTTATTACCTAATGGATTTTTATTTGTTCCATATTATGTCTAGTATTGGCAAATAAATGAGAAATTCATTACCTATGTTTTCCTTTTATTTTTTACATTAGACCTCAAAAACAAAGTGGGGGGCCACATTACCACCTTTTCCTCTAATTATTACAAAAATGGGCTATAATATTGTTCGGATTATTACAATTTATATTTATATTTTATACATGCCTCTCGGATTTGTCTTTTACCCTGAAGATTGTATTAATAATATTATTATTTTTTATAGGAGTAAGCAAAAGTGAAGCGTTGAACGCAAATACGTATCGCAGTATCAGAGCAATATGTAAGTATGAAAGTCTCTTTGTAAATGTGTCTTTGAAATGTAAACGTTCGTCTTTTCCAATGTTTCCTTAATATCACATATAGCTACAACGCAGAAGAACTAATTTTAACAAATCGCTTTATATGTGATATAGAAACCAAACTAATATTTTTTTATGTAATTGGAGGCAAACAAATAGACGGGTCACCTGAGGGTAAAATCACCGCTGTCCATGAACACCTGCGACATAGATCTATCCATTAAAATGTCTCTTTTCCAGCAAATGTTAATGACATTCACCAATATTTTTACCGTTGCATCGTAATAGTTTTGTCTATACTGTATTTGTCCACAAGTAACGTTACGTAACAAAAGTTATAGGGGAGAGGAGCAACTTCTAGCCGTACATATGATCTTGGGATGCCCATTTGTAGGAATCAAGTTGTTTGTTAGGTCACAGATAATTTATTTGGTTTTTATTGTTACAATGATGTTATGGTGCAACCCGAATGATTGAACGCGACTAACAATTCAAATTTTCAACAAATATATTTTTTATTTAATTATATAATATTATAATTACCTGTGCTGATGCACAACAATGCGTAATAAGTAGGGCAACATGTAATGTACGTAACCGTACAAAAGTAAATATTCAGTTTGCTAATAATCGTTATAAAACATTTCTATCGCAGCTCTCCCGTCGGGATGCTTGTATGAGGGCCAGTGGTACAGTCAAGGAGCGAACATTGCAAGCCGAGAAATTTGTTTGCGATGTTCTTGTTTCTATGGAAGCCTCGCTTGCCAGAGGCGTTCTTGTGCTCCTTTGCCAGACCCTCCGCCCCAAAAATGTAACGTGATTCACAAGAAAGGAAATTGCTGTCCGGAGCTGCACTGTCCGGGTTAGTTACACTATAATATTAATTTTAACTATTTTGCTAATTATTAAACTTTCCTCATTGTAAAAAACTGTTATCTAAGAAGTAATTAGTGATTTCATATCATCTGAGAACCTTATTTCATATAAAGAATTAAACACATTTCGTTATATATTGCAGATGGAGTAATATCGATGGAAAACACAGGAGTAGCAAGACTGGAAGAGGATTTTTTAGATGTTGCCACACCAGCATCTATAGCTAACGGTTAGTGTAAAAAGAAAAATTGGTGTTTATAGACAGACGTATATGGTATATTTTATAAAGATTTAATTATATCAATTTCGGAATATTTTCAGGCTGCGTGGAGGGCGGTACAGTTTACGCGGCGGGTTCTGCCATGAGCTCAAAAGTGGCATGCGAACAGTGCTTTTGCTTGAGTGCAACGCGGAAATGTGTGAAGCCACAATGCCTTCCTCCACCTCCTGGATGCCGACCTCGACTATCACCGGGTGCTTGCTGTCCTCAGAAATATTACTGCCAGCACACTAGTACGATACCCCCCGAGGAGAGGAACCACGGTGAGTAGTTAAAAAAATTCCTCAATTATTATCGAAATATATTTTACTTATACCTATATGATTTTATTTAGGGTATAACTGAAGAGTATACATTAACTCGTGCCGTGGTTGACCTAGTGGTTTGACCTGAAGAATATTATTTCAATGTTCGAACTCCTACATTTACTTATTTAAATTGGTAACAGTATCGGCCAACGGTGAAGAAAAACCTTGTGAGGAAACCTGAACCTGAGAAATGTTCTTGTAGTATATATGGGAAAATAAGATTTCTCAGAGTTTGAAATGGCCAATACGTCATGGGTTGACATGGTGATTACGCCCAGACCTTCCTTCGGAAAGAGACCTATGCCCCTTACAGGTTGATGATGATGATGATGATACGCTAACTATATTTGATTCACTGAAGAGAAATAAGTTAACACTTTAAATAAATTAAATATTTATTTAACAATCTAAATTAATGTTTTCAGATTGCGAGGTGAACGGGAAGTGGGTGTCTGAAGGAGAAAGAGTATTGGTAGCAGAAGTGAACACCAATTGTACGCAATGCTTCTGTTTACATGGTGCTGTACGGTGTCAACCCCTATTGTGTGCACAACCCTTGCTGGGATGCAAGCCGTTGCTGCGACCTGGAGAATGTTGCGCTCATCAGTACAAATGCCAACACGAAGGAGGTGCTTAGTATAATTCTTACTCTACCAAAACATATTTTCACGTTGTTCAATAAGAAAATAAGTTGTTAGGAGTGTATAACACATAGTCCATGCAGTCAGAATGCCAAGAAACATTTCACTCTTTATTTGGCCAAAGTTATGGCTTAAAAAATGTTTTACATAGGAATGCATAGATAACACCGACATCTTGCCTTTTATATGTCGAACTATATAACTTATAAGACGAACTATATAAATTAAGGCAATTATCATTTTCTCATAATTCTACAACATGTTTTAAGTAACACAAAAATAATAATTAACGAACAAATTAATATAATTTACGTACATCAATTCTATATAAAATCATTGTTATTTATATATCTGAAATATGTTTAGACATACAATTATGTGTGTAGAACAGCGACATCTAGCCTTTTATAGGCCAAAACTATGACAGTCAAAGCAATTACTATTATTTAACAAGTCTGCAAGATACTTTTTGCAACACAAAAATTATGATAATAATCAAACTAATGTTATGCAAGTAATAAATCAATAATATCCATTTCTATTTATGTCTCATTGAAATCTATATAATTATAATAATTCTTATTTGAAATGGCGCTAGTATCAATGTGAATCTCTAATATTGTGGCGCTAGTATCTATGTTCCGGTCACGTTGTAGTCTCACGTCTTGAGTATGACGAGCGGCACCGAAAGTGGGTAGATGACAAAGTACTAGTAATATTAATTAAATAAGGAAATTCGCTTATACTTTTATATAAGGACAATTATTCAGGTTTTATTTAGAACGGAGGAGAAAAAAAATGACATTTGTTAGTTTATGTTATACGCTGATATACCTTATACTCTGGCAATTGCCAACTAAGCGGATATAAATTTCATAAGAACGTTGTTTTTCAGAATCATTTATTCAACAGTTTCAACCAATATTTGGTAACGCATTATTAGCTACAAGCAACAAACATCGATCGTTTCCCACAACTAAATATCAAAAATATGAATCAAATGCAAAACATATTTTAACCAACAAGAGCAACTTAAATATGTCTGACAGCCATCTCGTTCCGACAATTAAAGTTAAACGTAAAACAAACGATTCAAGCTCTAGTCAAAAACTAACTAATGTAACATCAACTACCTTAACCAGTACAACACAGCTAATACCTGAAAATACCACTATAATAGTAACTACGGAACGTGTAACTGAACAACCGGAAGGTTCAGTCAAAATAATGATAAATGGAACAATAAATTGCACTACGGAAATATCGTCTGCAACGATTCCTGTTAATCAGATTCAGAATGAGACAGACTTCATTAAAATGGACGTTCAACCACGACAACCAATTATTAATATTGATAATTTAGACGACCACACGTTTTCACCAAATGATATCATAACAGATAAAAATATAAATGGATTCGATGATACTGACACTTTTATTATAAATGTGACCAGTTCATTAACAACAAATGCAAGTCGATCGACGAGACCACCAGTGGTTACCACCGCAAAGATTTTTGTACCCACAGGCTTGTCTGAAGCATTGAATGCTTCTAAAAAGACTAAAGAAGATTATGATTATGATTATACTGAACCCACCCTGCCACCATCACTGCCAAATTTAAAGTAAGTTCTATGAAATTATTTATTGTTAAAATAATTTAAGTATTATTATTGTAGGTGGTAGAGCCACGCTGAAGCTATTATTGGTTTCAGCATGAATGGGTCGGCTCCTCCGGGGTAGTACCATCTCTCCCACAGATAACCGACGTGAAATAACAGTGCTTGCATTGTTGTGTTTCGTTCGGTCAGTGAGAGAGCCGGAGGCCCACGTCCTTTCCTCTTTCCTTCTTTCCCTTTCCTTCCCTTCCCCCTTCTCCCATATACAGGCTGGCAACGCACTTGCGACGTCCCTGATGTCGCTAGTGTCTATGGACGGTGGTGATCACTTAACATCACGTGACCCACCAGATCGTTTGCCTCCTTTGATATAAAAAAAAAAGATTATCTATTTTTTACTAAATAAAATTAAAGTACGTCCCGTATCAAAGTAACACTCGCTTACACTAACACGATAAAAGCTTTTATATTTTGTAAGTTGTAATCAAAGTATTAGATCGATAGATAGAGTTAGATAGTTCTTACATTTGTAACAATTATATAATAACCAGAGAATAACGAAATTGTATCTTATTATACGGTCAACAGACTCAATCAATTCCAAATTTGTCTAATAACAGTACATTATTTTTCAGAATTATACCTTTCGTTGCAGCAGATGCGGTAGTGGATGATGAACCAGATAAAGAAACTCTGACATATCCGATTCTAGAACGTGAAGATAAATTTCCAGTGTACTACCCAAATAGTGACACAAAGAGAACTCCGTATGCGACAAGAAAGTCAGACCTTTATAATCCGACACAATATCCAATTTTTTTAACCAACAAAGAATCTCAGTATCCTAGCCTAACAAATGGCGAAACTTTACTCATCTCGGAACATCCTTATAATCGAGAAAGTTTAGAACAATCAATGTCAACGTCACTTGACGATCGCATATCAGAAGTAAATAAGGTCGTAACAAACTCTCCAACAGTTAGTTCCACAGTTGAAGTGGACACACCAGCTGTTAATTTATTTTCTCCACCAGTTGAAACCGAAGGTGTGTACTACATATTATAATTGAGTTAAACTACAATATTGTGTATCATATTAAAAAGAACGTGATGTATAGAAAATATAATGATATTATAATAAGGTAAAATAAAACAATGGCTATTGTTGATTTCAGGTGGATTTGTACCTAAAGCTCCTGGATTAATTGATGATTATTATTCTCTTTACTCCAGCACGCCACCTGCATCGTCTGTTCCGCATTTAACAACGTCAATGCAGTTGGATATAGCGAAAGGTTTAGTTTATATCTGTATTTTAAGAATATGTAAGTAAACCACAAATTATGCAGATAACACATTTTTTTTATATCTTTTAGGTGAATGTTTGTCTAGTGACGGTCGATATGTCTCTGAAGGTGAATCAATCAATTTTGCTTGTTCTGAATGCACGTGTGCTTGGGGCGAACTTCATTGCTCTCCTCGTTCCTGTGATACACCCGCAGGCTGTAGAAGACGACCGGCATCTAATGCTGCAGATCTATGTTGTGGAGAATTGATATGTGAGGAAGGTGAGCCCAATATTCTAACATAAACCACTGTTTTTTGACAGATTTTGGTGATATTTGAGTATAACATCAATATGATAATTCAACATATCTATTTTTCCAGACAATAAATCAACACCGAGTTCATTAACAACAACAGAAACTAAATTAAATAAAGATACCAAGGTAAAAATAGAAAATATTTCCTTAACTATCAAAGTGGATACCCCGTCAGACCTTATTTTACCAAATAATAATTCCACTGAAATCAAATCACCAATTAAAAACAAGATACAAAAGGATTCAATTGTAGAAAATAAAATAGATACTGTAAAAGCCAATGTATCTAAAATTATGACGAATGCATCTACTGTAATAAATATAACTACGACCAAAAAACCACACGAACTGAAAGTAAGCACCGTTGCAATAACTCCTGAACAGAATAATCTTACTCTAAGTAATTCACAAGAGTACGAAGATGATGAAGAAGACGAAGGATTTTCTTTTGGAAGTGTACTTAAATTGCTTTTGAGTGAAAGTTATGAAACGACAACTGTAAATCAAAGAACAACTACCGGCAAAGCTCCAATAAAAACCACATTCAAGACTACTACAAGAAAACCTCCAAAGCAGACTATAAATCCATTTATTCCACTACCACCTCGTCCTTACAATCCACCGAACCGAGTCCATACTTCAGTTAGCAGGATTGATCATCTTGTTCTTGGTGAAGCTACTGCTATACATAGTACTGTACGGCCAATGACAACGAAATTGAGCACTACATATACGACAAAGATTAAGCCTTTGGAAATAACTAAAAAAGAACCGCAATCTGGGCAATATACGTCAGTAATTCACGAAGGTCCTCGTCCACCAAGTCTTGGAGGTCTAGGAGCTGGTTTTCTTAAATTAGCAGGTTGTAATATCTACGGAAGAATGTATCGTGTAGGACGTATAATAACAGAGCTATCAACACCTTGCCAAGAGTGTTGGTGTACGGAACTCGGAGTGCAATGTAAACCTTTGCAATGTTGAAGATATTATGGAATATGTCGATATAAACTGGAAAAGTAGTTAACGCTAGTAAATTTTGTATGAAACTGAAGGTGAATAGTCTTTAAAAAGTAGCACTTTGTTAGGACGGTGAGATTTAAATTTGTAGAACATTTTGGGAAAATTCGTCTACATATTCTCAATTTTTGGGGTATGAAATCAATTGCGAAAGCGTTTGACCAGTATTTATTGTACAGTATACAGTTTATTTGCGCATGCCCATCTAAGTACGTTAAGTAATCCTTAGTTTTACTAGATAATCGGCAGACGCAAGCTAATTTGAATGAAGTACACAGAAATTGAATTTCGAGGATGTTTCAAACAGTTAGAGGGAATGGAAGAGTTGTTCAATCATTTACAGCCTTTTAGGAAGAGACGTAACTCAGCTTTTATATACATGGTTTAGCATAAGATAAGAAGATTGCCATAGAATGCTTAAACTATGGATAACAATAGAGATCTAAAGTTCACCTTTGAAAAAATTTTTACTCTAAGAACTAATCGAGATACCGTTAAAACAAAGTATTATCTCGAATAAAATTAAGTCAATAATACAAGCTTATGGAAAATAGCATTGTATAAAGAGAAGCGGTCTTATTGCCTTTAGTACTTTTTTAATATTAATAGGAACGAATTAAATTTACTCAAAAACAAAATTTAAATTATTCTGCCGGTTGATTCAATCTGAATTAACTGCTCATTATTTTAAAAAAGAAGTAAAGAAGTACATCTAAAACCCAATAATAATATTGTGGTATAAATCAAAGGAAATAAACAGTTTTTAAACAAAACGAAAAAGAAAATGGCATAAATACGATGATATAACTATAGTGCGGCGTTCACATTATCACAGGAGGTTATATTTTGGAGTAGGTATGTGTAACCAATAATATTATAACTTTTATAATATCATTGTGTAACAGTGTCTATTTGAAATTAAAATGATTATATGTGTTACTTGTTGATCATGTTTCGTTGTTGGAAATAACTCATCGAGTATACAATAAAAATAATTTAGTAAATTTACATTGTTTTATTCATGTATTCTTAACACAATATTTATGAATTATTTAATAAATTAAGCTACAACGAATTAACTACTTATTTTTATATATTACATAAAACTTATATCTCTTATGGCACAAATTAACGTTATGAATATGTACACAGAATGTATATACAAGCTGTTAGAATTTTATTACGATGTGTGATACTGTGGATGACTATGTACTTCAACGCTTCTTTATTCTTTAACATTGTAAACTGCGTTACTAAACACATTGAGCGCTACTTAGAATAGTATATAACGTCGTATAGTTTAGTTTCTATTAGGATGGCGAATTTAATACATTCCTGATGATATAGTAAACAACGTTATCCTACGCCTTATAGTTACAAATAACTTAATAATCTAATATTGTACTTATGTCATAAAAAGTGACTAGATCATATCAAAATTGTGCTAAATAATATTATTAATTGTTCTTTGATATAAATGAGTTCTAGGCACCTTACATCAGCCTCTTTTTGTGACTAGCTTACTTATATTTATTAGGTGTTCGTTTGTGCTTCTTATTCCCTAAATAATATATAACTTGATTATTTTTTCTACACTATTTCGAAGACAACTTAGAATATATAATAGAGATGTGCGAATTTACGACGACGAATATGAAATCGAATAATGAGAAGCCTATTCAAATAGTAGAAACTATTCCAGTAATTTCAACTATCCTTCAATGAATATGAATTTCGTTAATACATATTTATCATTTAAAAAATATTGGAACTACGTGTTTAAATTATTTGAGTAACTGGAATATTTATTGAAATTGCTCATATATTATGCCATTACGCGGTTTGATTCAGTTCATAAAGTATTCACACATCGCTATTATAAAACAGTAATAAAGATTTATTCACAATCAAAACAGTAATTCTCTATTTAAATCAATTATTCAAATCACTAGCCATGATAAGTTTTGATTCAAAACAGTTATAGCACGATTTCACAGAAATCAAAATCAACAGAATGCTTATATTCTGTATTGTATTTATTTTTATTTGAAAATATGTATTGTTTAGTACAAATTATATTTATATTTAAAAAAATAACGAGCTTTTGATATACACTTGTAGAGTTCGTGCTCATTGCGCTGAGTTTGTCAAACTCATTCAGATTTTCCATTGTTAATTCTATACTAATGAAACAGTCTATAATTGAAACAAAACCTTTTCGTTTCCAGTCGTGTTATAAGGAAATATATTGCGTTTCTTCTATTAGTAGTAGACTGTAGTATGGGATAATGTAGTAATGACATTAAAATCTAATTAAATGTCAATAAAGATTACCTGTGTATATACATACGATATGGAGTAATTTTTTAATCTTGCATTCCGTTCATTATGTTCACATAATCGCATATTTACATTATATCATTTAATATTTAGAGAAATTATTTTATTCGTCGTCGACGCCATTTATCGACTAAAAGAATCTAGAAATTTATTGTAGTTACTTTCTAAGTTCCCTGATACTGTTACAATACGAATAATGGACGGATACGAATTAATTGCACTTCCAAATATATAATCATATGTACTACATATAAGAACAGTAAAAATATAAAATACTATAGGCATCATATATCGTAAACGCGAAAATTATTTGTGTCGTACAAAATCCATTATAGCATGGTTACCTTTAAGAGAAATCAATGCCTAGTTTGTTACCTGAACAGATTAAAAGTATGGAGAACAAAAGAGGCAATACTATTATGAAGAATTTTTCTGAAAGTTAACGATCAGTTAGAGAGTTCACTTAGTGTGAACAGAATAATCATTTTGTGTAGTCTATTTCATATAAAAATATGAAATGTGTTGTGGCTACAACAACACCTGCAATCAATATCACCCCGGAGATAACTCGAGATATGAAAATGTAGCGTTTACCGTCTTTTTCACCTGAAAATGAAAGAAAAAAATACAACTTAATTATACTCCAAAACCACTTTCTTACTTTAGAAATACGGTCTCATAGTTAATCTATACAAATAAATAAAATTAAATTATAGTATCTGTTGTTTCCGACACTGAATATCCGAGACGACTGAATCGTTTTCAACGAAACTTTTACATTACAGATAAACACACATTCCATAGGGTCTAAATAGTATTGATATAATTTAATATAAGTAATTTAAATTTCGTAACCGTGGCTATAATAAGTAATTTTGATAAAATTACAAACTATCCGAGATGACTCTAAATGCAATACGTAATAACTATTATTTAGAGTAACTATACCCATAACCAATCTATACATATAATACTGTTATACATATTGCATACATCGACTAAGTAAAATAAAGCTTACCAGTGAAAACGATAAAAGCCAATGGTATGCCGACCGCTGCTCCCAGCGCATGAGCAGACCACGCCACATGCTCGTCGTTGCTTTGGGCATGAGCGGAAGCTGACATGCTTGACGTAGGCGGGGGCGGCCGCATTAGTGCCCAGCAACCCTCGGACGCGCCCAGCACGAGCACGGACAGCGGTCGGAACCACCATAGAGGGATATGCCCAAACCTGTGACAATAGAACGAATTACTTTACATGTGGTTTTCACTAATAACCACAACGTGACAATACAATTGATGTCTACAAACATTCGTTATTCGTTTAGAATAAAAAAATAAGACTTTTACTGTAAGACACCCACTGTAGAGCCATAGGCCTCTTCCCGAAAGAAGGCATGGCATAATCACCTGATTTCAAACTCTGAGAAATTCACAAGTTCTATGTTTTCCCATGTATAGCAGTACTACAATAACATTACCCAACTTCATGTTTCCTCGTGATGCTTTCCTTCATCGTCAGACGATACTATTATGAATTTAAATTAGTATTAACGTGGATTCCGAAAAATGTACATGCCAGGGTTCGAACCTGCGGACATCGAACTGAAATTGCACCGGATATTAAATATCTACAGTCTAAATTATATTGTTATTATTTTATGTTAATACCTTAAGCAAACGTTCGGAAGGTGTGCAGTCAGGAGTGCATATACAGCAGCGGAAGCGCCTACGACACGCACCCTGGGTTGTAAGGCTCCAGCACCTAAAGCACCTGCAGCGACCCCCCCACACCAGATGCACACCAAACGCCACCAGCCTTGCTCGCGTTCTAACCTCCAGCCGACCTGTACCGGCAAATAATTTATATACATGATTAATGATCTTACAACATCGGTCTTTACTGAGTACCCATGAACCAATGACGATGTTTTACTTACAGCTAAAGCAACAAGTGCGTTAAGCGCTAAATGAGCCCCGGTCGCGTGCACGCATCCGTAAGTAAGCAGCCGCCACGGTTCCCGCCACCAGGCTCCGGGCGACCACTCTAACATGTCTCGTAACCTGTCCGAGTCCAATAGGTGTATGAATACCTAAAATTTAAATTTCATTATCAATTAATTTATTTTATCATCCTTCGTCATCGAAATGTATAGTCTTTGCTTGGCTTACTTTCACAGTCTTACGAAATAACAATCAATCAGATCTATCGCATGGAATTGTATCCTACGAGTAGTATCTATTGTAACTTTACAATTAATTAAAAACCAATTTCTTGGGTAAATAATATTTATCCAATTATGTTTGCTGGTCACGAGATTATTTTATATTTATGGTGAACCTAATACTTAATTTTCACAGTCGAATATTAATTTATAAGTCGCTACAACATAATACTAGACTCGAGGGTTTCAATATCTCTTTAGATGTGTTCTTTCGTTGTCTGCTATATTCATTGTAGTATTTCAGTGACAGGAAAATTTTAATCATTGTATTTAAAATAGAATGGTAAAATGTATTTAAAATAAAATGGAAACGTTGCAACTTCTTTAGAAAATTTCATGTTCAGCCTTCAAGTCAAGTTGGAAGAAAAATTTGAAATATATATTTAAGATTCTCGAAAAGTAGAAGCTTAATAAACTCACCATCACTATAATAATGGAAACTAAGAAGTAGGGCGGTTTTAATGCGGCTATGATTTTATCCCTTCTTTGCTGAAGCTTTGTTTTCTTTTTAAATCCTTCTATTTGCGGGCATTTTATTTGCTTTCTCTGATTGTGAACTCCGAGGGTCAAGCCCGCTTGTATACGAGACTTCGGATTCTTTATAGCTTGAGGCAGATTTGGGAGTAGCTTTTTGTCCTCTCCCGGGCTGCCTGTTTCTGTCTCGGTCCATGCTTGCGTCAACAATCTTGACTCCGGCAGAACTCTTCTGCCCAGTACTGGTTTGTGAATTTTTGGAGTGGCCGTAACAGAGTCTACTGCATCAGGCGTCATTATTCTGTATCATTTTCCGCCAGTCACCGGACGCTGTACCTGCAACAATGACAATGTATCCTCATTACCGATATATATATACATGGCGTTTTGTAGTAAATATTTATTTTGTAGAATTTACCCATAACATTTTAATTAGGAATTCCATAATGCTTGAGGAAGTATTGATCGATTTGTATTGTTTGCGGTTTGATTCCTAGTTATCGAATAAAACTGTTAATTGTATATCAGTCTGCTGGGATTTAATATTACAACCTGGGTTTCATATATGAGATAATAATTTACATATGTTTTTGTATTTGTATTAAAATGTCCTGCCTCGACGTACTGTCTATATATATGGTGATATAAAGTTTAAAAAATAGCTTTGAAATTAAAGTTCATAATCTAGTGCCCTTTTAATAAAGTAAATACAGTAATATGAGATTTTTAAATTAAAAAAAAAAGTACGTACACATTACTGTAAACGTTCGATGTTATAATCAGTGTACGCATGATTTCTCTGTTAAAATGTATGTAAATAAAACACATGTCCCGTGTTCGATAACACTGATAAAGCAGAATGTCTCGCCGCGAGTTTAGAGAAACAGTCTTCGCCAAACACTGATAACACTGACCCTTCTAATATCGAGTCAATAGAATCAGCCGTAGAGCATGCACTCGCGTCTCCTCCGGTGGATACCCTAACCTCGATCACATTTGATTAAGTTTCCGCCGCCATCAAGCGTCTCAAGCCTAGGAAGTCCCCAGGTCCCGATGGGATCAGGAACGAGGTTCTGAAGTTCCTTCCTGACCGCATCATAGCGCCATTGGTCTGCATCTTCAATGCGGCCATGTCCCAGGGTCATTTTCCAGCCGTCTGGAAGAAGGCCGTAGTGATAGGAATTCACAAGCCCGGCAAGAAAGCTACGCTTCCCGATAGCTTTCGCCCCATCAGTTTGCTAGATATCTTAGGTAAACTTTACGAGCGGCACCTTCTGAACCGTCTCCAGGTTACGATTACCGACCTTAGTTTAATACCGTCTAAGCAGTTTGGATTTCGCGCCAAACATTCTTGTACAGATCAAGTACTCCGCCTCACGGAGTACATTTTTTCTAATTTTAATAAAGATCCGCATCCGAATCCGGATCTGCCCGTGAAAAACACTAATCGGAAACGTACAATAGCAGTCTTTTTCGATGTCGACAAGGCCTTCGACAAGGTCTGGCACAAAGGGTTTATATACAAGCTGAGTCAAGCCGGTATACCCGATAGGTTAGTTCACATCATCCGTGATTACCTCGCCGATAGAACCTTCCGTTTTAGAGTAGACGGCGAACTCTCATCGCCACGTCCGATACGCTCAGATGTGCCACAATGCTCAATACTCGCGCCCACCCTCTTCAACCTGTTCGTCAGCGACCTACCTAAGCTCCCGGGAGTCGAGGTAGGTTGTTATGCTGATGATACAGTCATCTACGCCTACGTGCACCCTTGAACTGTTTGCCAGTATAAAATCGGCTGAGTTCCTTAAGCGCTAGCCTTAGTAGTCCGGTGAAGCTGTAAAGGCCAAAAAATAAAGGCTAATAGCGTAGTCAGTTCGAGAAAAAAATTTTTTTTTTTTCATTAAAAGTGTAAAAGCTCCTTTCATGTTTATATCAGAATACAACTAAAGCATTTCTAATGATGAGTGAGATGAGCTGTGATAGAGAGAGACTAGGCGAGATAACAGACAGGGATACGAGATATCTGGAGGTGAGGGGAACCGGGAGGGTAACCTCATGAATGGGTATTACAGCGATTTCTTCCATTCTGTTATTTAAGAGAAAACTATCAGTTATAACGTATTTAAACGATTGGTTTCAATGAAACAGAGATACAAATATATTTATATATTGCTAATAATAGATTGTGGTTACGCAAGTTATATTGTCCTAGCAATATCCTGCTACTAACAATGTTGTATCCACTCGTATTATGAAATAAGGTAAAACCATTTACGTGTTATCTACTTTGATTTATTTTTATAATCATTCCGGCTTCACACGTGTTTGCTATTATTAGTTGTAATCACTACAATGTTCTCTGGTGGCAAGCTATCGCAAATCGTTAACGTGAACATGTATTCTATTTTCAAATATATACATATATCTATTTTCTTGTTGATCGATTGATCGGTATAAAAATTGAAGTGGCGGAGAACCACCTAGTTGCGAGTTGTAGTAAAATCTATTGTATGAAAAAAACAGTTTATCAACTTTTGATACATTATTTTTATATAGTATACCTAATTTTTAATTTCCATAACTTGAGCATTAACTTCAATACACTCAAATTCCATTACAATATTAATGGAACATAAATTTAATATTTGTGTAGTCATATCGGTATATTAGAAGTGTGCCTAAATTAGAATTATTAAGCTGTATGAACCTCATCCATAATTATTGACATGGGATTGTGGTCAAAGGCTAAACCAAAAAAGCATTAAAATGTTTATATAAAACGAAATGTTTGTAACTGAAACAAAGGAAAAGCGAATTTAGAAGCCGTACATACCATTACGTATCTGTAAAAGAGATATTAAAATATGTTTCAGTTTTTCAGTTTCGATGTGTGGCGACAGTAATTGATGACACGTGTTTCTCAGTTCCACGTAGCATCAGACCGATATTAAGTCTTTCGCAGCTGGCAGGCGCGACACAGTTTGATATAGGCGTGGCATCAGTCAATCACTTCCAGGCGGAAGTAGCATAGTAGTAACAAATCAACAACTAGCAATATTTTTTTTATTAAATTAGGTTGAATAAATATAGTCTAAACTCTTTATAACGAAATTTAAGGGACCGTGATTTTTTTTCGTTATACCGACGGAGGAGAACAAATAAATGGTCTTGTGGCAAACCGTAGAACTTGTACTAATCTTTATGTTGTAAAAAAAATTCTGTATAACGAACGAGGCTATAGAGAGTTTATGCTGTATAGATATACATATAAAAACAATCTTATGTAAGTATGTAGTATCTTATCGGTTGCTTTTAGATTTAATACGTTGATAATTTTGATTTTTATTTGTTTTAATGTTTACATTCCATTTTTACTAACTTTTTATTTATATATTGTACTAAGATTAAAAACAATTATACTGAATGTTACACATTTTTTTAGTTTAATACATTATGTTTCCTGTTTTTGTAGTCAGCGTGTCACTTGACACGTAGGCCTTTTTCAGCTGTTTCTAGCTTTATTAATAAGGTAGCTATTCAATCATATAACAATTGGCAAGCCATATATGTGTACAAGTATATGAGCCTCACGAATTTAAACGTGTGTTTCCGAAATTACAAGTATGGACCTCTGAAAATCTATTATAAGACAAAAACTATAGCCAATATTACCGTCAAAATAACACATTCGTATTATATATCAGCCGTTATGTGAATTAAAAATACACAATTTATGTATAATGTTTGTAGAGTTATTAGTAAGAATATTTGGATTACTGAGAGGAAGACTGGAGTCACCATTAAGGTTTTCTTGATAATCTCAAATTTGGCATCTTGTAATATGTGCAGTCACCTGTGATGTCGCTTTATTCACTTAATGGTAACATCATAATCATTACGATATCGATGAAAGCACAACGTGAACAAATAATAGATAATGTGTACAATTAAAGCGATTATTTATGTATAAATTTGACAATTTCATTCAATGTTTTGACATCCGCATAGCGACTTAAGAGGCAATAGAATATAATATATTTTGTATCATATTAGATCTCCTTTGTTATACGCATTATGTTGTATGCAGTGATGCAGTGATAATGTGGATTTGATTCTTACAAAACCTGTGGTGAAATAAAACTTATAAACTCCTTATTAAATACTACTCCTCATAGAAAATTCATCACGTAACGCATAGTGAATTGAAGTGAAACACATTGAACCCTAAAATCACTATTAGTTTGAGATGAAAATTCTTTTACTAATAACTAATATGGACTATACGTATCATTAATTTTTTTAATTTTATTTGTTAAAATTTACATATTTTTTGACTGAAAAGGAATGAAAAAGGCGTCTGCTTTTTCAGTTAATAGGCAGCGCATTAACTGCCTCTATTAACACTGTCCGCTAGAATCCAGGTACTGAATCATTGTAGTTTAATAGAAGCATACCATAATACTGTTTTTATGGATTTATGATGTTCTTCCATCTTTTAATATGTCAATTAATTCGGGATGAAAGTTCTCACTTATTTACCTTTAGAATTTAGATAAATTTCGACTTCAGGAACAAACTAAGTTCGAAACTAGTCAATTAAATTCATGTATTTGTATATAGTTGTTGATTATAAAGACCTACTTACATCATAGTTTATATCAAAGACTTAAAAGCGACACGCAATATTTCTGTATATAGAATACTGCATGGCGCTGCGCGACGGTGCTTTTTCTCAAGGAATTACGCTTAGACACTTCCTTCCTTATTATCCTATTCTTATTATTATCATATCCTTATTAACTTTTTAATGACTATTTGACTATTAGCTGTTCTAAAAATATTATTTACACATTACTAATTTTGAATCCGCGAATGATGAAATGTCACCCACGAATACAAAACTCTAAAACATTTTTTTTTACCCATAAATAAGGTAAGTTCACTATATCTAATACAATATAGGTAGGTTCACACAATACGAATATGCAGTAAATTAATTTGTATTACTAAATATACAAGTACAATAATAATCCCACCCTTCATTAATACCACTGTATATTTATTACATTGGCCAAACCAGATACTAAATAATAAAGTTAAATAAGGTTTTTAGGTCACAACTATGGCGGGAACACTAACCACCGCGGCACCGTCACAACACGCACAATGGATTCGTTTACCTCCACCGACGGCTACCATACCTTTGATTGCTATCGAAAACTATTGTCTATGGTGATACCATCTATTAGTAAACATAAACAACAAAACTTATATGTATATGAACCTATATATGGATATTATTTTCTTTAATAGTATAATAATATGAATACATGGAAAAGTAATCTAAAGTCGCGGTAATTAACTAAGTGGTTTAACAAATGTAATGTCGATTTCCTGTCTGCAAGTTCGAACCCCGACATGTAGCAATACATTTTTCAGAATTCACATATATTTTCTAATTCAAATCGGAATACTATTGATTGACGCTGAAGGAAAAAAATCTTGAAAAAAGATCAACAGATGTTTTTGTGGTACTAACGTATGGGACGAAAATATTATAAAAAATTACGGAATTATCTGGGCTTAAAATATATTGTCGATTTAAACAAAAATGACTCACAGGTAAATACAACAGAAGTAAATTATTGACATGACAAAAAATTTTGACATGTTTCCTATTGGAAATGCACCAGGGAAACGGGAAACCACTCGGTATTTCTATCAAATATATACATGATTATAATGATGTTGATAGGTCTATGAATTCTGCTGTTTATTATACCAATTGAGTATTATGCGAGAGGCAAACTATACCAGTCATGATTAGTTCACATTGCTTTGAAAAATTCAGATTCAAAATATACCAAGCTTAAGCAAAGCTATGACAGCTCCCTCTGCTGATATCAAAAACTAACGTGTATCTTTATAGAGAGAAGTGTACATCAAACTAAAATACGGCTGATATATAATGTGAATTTTACATCTTTAATTCTGTCTGCTATCGCTACCCTTTTCTACCCGATTAGGCCTCCCACGGCGACGGCTCAAGCCTAGGTTCGATCCCTTGGTTGGGAGCCCTTGAGTGCGTTGCTTGCGCTATACGGTGACACACAAATATATATCACTGCTACAACACTACACGATCACCCCCACACACGCCTACACGCTTACACATGAAAGTGGAAGAGTTTACTTTTTTCCAATCGAACTGAAAAACTCTCAATTTTCCGATATTAAATATATGGAGGAGTTGTTGAGGCGTGTATGCTTGGTACACATATACGATTCAACAACTCATACATATATAAATAGTTAGCTAGGTTAGCTAAGATAGATCGCGATTTTGCATGCAACAGGCAACAGCCAAGCCGAGGTGTGCCGTGCACCCTTGAGATGGTTGCCAAAATCGGTTGAACGCCTTAAGCGCTCGCCTTAGTTGTCCGGTGAAGCTGTTAAGACCTTGCTGGGTCAACAGCGTAGTCATTTCGAAAAAAAGCTACGCTTTTGTGAAACACATACGGAAGCGATTTGTTTAGGCATTGAATTAAAGAAACGATCGCAAAATATAAACAATCGTGATATAGGAAACTTTACACGCATTAAAATCTTATATATAAAATTCTCGTGTCACAATGTTACGTAACGTACTTCTCTGAAATGGTTAGACCGATTTTTATGAAATTTTATATGCATATTCATTAGGTCTGAGAATCGGCTACTATCTATTTTTTATACCGCTAAGTGATAAGGGTTATCCACCCCTAACATTTATTTTTTACTTTTTGGACAATTTTATTTTTTTATTATTTTGTTATTATGAGGCATTAAAAATACATACAACCCTACATTTTCACCCTTCCAACACCAACCTCTATTTTTTAATAGTCATTTTAACAATTAATCATTTTTCATCCCACTCAATAACTGATCCATTATCACTTGGTAAGTTATCCCAGAGAAAGAGCTAATTAAAACCAAGTCGTCTTTTTTGCGACCGGGTTTTAGGCTTATTTTAAAAGATTTCTCAAATACCAACTGGGTGAGTCTGAGTGAGTCCTTATATAGTTCGGATTAATAATTGCAAACGGTAGATGTCACTGAAATTGGGTTTTAGGCTTATTAAGATTTTTGGCGTCTAAAAATATAATTGAAACAGGTTTTAACAGATTTGGTGAAGACGAAGTTGCACGTGTCAACTAGTATAACTATAATAATTTGCAGCAAAATTGACGAAACTAAAGCTAATTATGTCTGCGTTGAATTGCTAACTGTCAAAATTTGCCAGGTGGTACCGTTCATCGCCATTCCGAGGGCGACCACGTATCCTTATTACATATTGTTATAATAAACGTGTGATGAATAATGAAGCATATTACATTTTTAATATTCGAAACAAATGACACTAATAATAATATTGTTTAAATAATATTATATACTGATTACATACTGCAAGCTATAATATAAATCAAAGTTAACAGAGCATTTCCGATTAAATGCATTAGGTACATATATTGTAATGTAGAATGTAATCTAAGGACAGATGTAGAAAAAATATCAGTAAGATTGAGTTGCTACACTAGTCTTTGAATTTTGATCATTAGTGAGTTAAAAATATAAGAAATATAATTATTTCACGTTATAATTAGGTACGGGCTTAATATACTTATCTTTTCATTTACCATATAATATATTACAGATAAAATAATTGTTTTTATTCATTTGTTGCTTTTTCTTTCACTCCTATACAAAGACATAGTTTAATAGTTTGCACATTCTATTCCGACTTTAATTTAATTCGCAAACAGTCACTATATCTTTAGCATCGCACGCAGTGTACACTCACCCGCGAATTGCATAACGGCTCTTCCATTGCAGTCTGTCAGACAGGATATTTAGTAAATAATTAAGTATATTGCATTCCGTATTCGTGATGACCGTGTATACCTTATAAGTGGTTGTATGTCTGTCTGTGTGTCAGGTGTCATCACGTTATCCCGATTATATGGACATGATATTACTTTGACGATGATTATCAAGGATATTTTTATCGTTGGAATGTACAATAATTATCATTATGAACGTCTAGTATGGTCGACTATATGAAGCCTGATGTAACAAAAATAATAAATAAGGTTAATTCCTGCACGAGTTACATGTTTGTGTCATGAACACGATTTTTTAAATCACTGAGTACTTTATTAATTCGCAAGTTATCTTAAATTGATATGAAAATATATGGATTATCTCGCAACTATTATCACAAACCTCTAAATAGGCAGTGGGAAAAAGATTAAGAACATTTCTCTCCTCTGTTTCTCAGCTGATTTACTTCTTTTTCTTATTTTGTAGATATCGACAAGCTGTTATTAATCAAAAATTGGGAAAGTTCTCTTTCATCTATGTTCGACGTTCGACTATTGTACGAGCACTCGTATCAAGTGGGAGGTTATATAGCTTTTAGAGAAACGGTCCTTAAAAAAGAAAAAATGTATGTAACATGTAGCCTCACTTAATATACCTTTAAGAAATTATGATTTATAAGCACTAAGCACTACACGTTCGGCGATGTGTATTTTCTTGTCGTGGAGAAGCCCGACAAGCCGTTTAGTGTGTATGCGCGGGAGAGGGGAAATAAACTGAAAAATTGTATACAAAGAAGTATTGTAACCAAAGTGTATTTTTGCTTTTATTATTTCCTGTTTACATAAATATATAGTAGGATAACAATCAACATAAGAGCCGTGCCAGCTAGTAATGGCAGTCGGTTGGTGCCTGCGACGTCACAAAACTGAACTGAAATTGACAGTCAAAAGGAACCTTAACACTATAGTGGGTGGTTTTATTGTGGAAGCACCACATCCACACCTGCTCTACGAGAAGCTTCAAGACTCTCTAGAGTAGTAGTTGAATGTATTCTTTGCCACTAGCCTTAGTTAAGATTGCGGTACTTTACAATACACAAACAGTTCATTGCATAAAAGTACGTGATACATATTCGTGTTTGGTAACTAACAAAAAAATGCATGTTTTTGGTTAGGAAGTCTGCGGGGGAATTACTACAAATGAATTATATATATTAAAATATGACCTATGACAAACTCACCTGATGGTAAATGACGACATGGCTTGAGATAGCATAAAGATTAAACCTACAAACAGGTGCCGGAACACACTGACACTCGCTTGGCAGCAGATTTTAACTTGCTTGTTATAGCTAGGCCACGCAATTTAGAAGAAGCTCTCTCAACGTATTATGATTTGACGATAATCTTCACTTCTATAATTCGAAACTTTCGATGGAGTTTGTACCCGAATAGATATGTTAACAACTGTGTCTTTAAGGATATTCGAGGTTTCGATCATCATCATCAGCCTGTAAGAGACCCACTTCAGGGCCATAGGCCTATTCCCGAAGGAAGGTATAGGTGTAATCACCACACCAGCCCACGGCGTATTGGCGATTTCAAACTCTGAAAAATCCACAGTTCTATGTTTTTCCCACATACAGTAGTACTATAAAAACATCTCTCAGGTTCAGGTTTCCTCACGATGTTTTCCTTCACCGTTAGCCGATACTGTTACCAATGTTAATTAGTAAATGTTGTAAAATTCCGAAAAATTGGTTGGTATATACCGGGGCTCGAACCTGTGGACATCGAAATAATATCCCACCGGTCAAACTACTAGGCCACCACGATTTTTCAATACTAATTAAATTTAATATGAGTAAATTATTAAAATCACTTACAATGTAGGCGCGATTAATATATTCACTTGAAAAAATATTCAACACGATTTTAATTATAATTCAACTCCTTAAGGTAACACTGAAGATGTTGAATATTGAACCAGAAGCACCGGACTGACAGGAAATCATAGCGCGCTGGAGAAATTGAGAGAACATCTGTCGCACAGGTGGTTTTGAAGACTGGGCGCGTATTGGTTAAGTTTTGTTTTACCATCTGCCTCTACCTGCACCCGCGCCGTCCCGATCGAACACAGTAAAATAATGGATCAGTAGCTCAAGTGCGTCACTATACATATAAATTAGGTCACAATTGGGAAAATCACAGAATATGGTATATTTTTGGATTCCAGTCGCTTTGGTTTAAATTATTTGATTATTTAGTTAAAATAATATGTAGTCAAAAGTGGCGGCATTACCTTGAAATGTATTTATCCTATATTGACGACGCCAATAGTGTTTTACATTGTCAAAAGAATAGGTTTTTATTCTGTGTTCGAAAATAACAGGTATATATATTTCGGTAATTATAAACAGTGCAAGATAATTTATTTTGACCATCTTACGAAATGTTATATAAACAATTAATGTAAAAAATGGTGAGTGAGTGAGTGGAAGGTCCGACGTGTAACTGGAGTTTATGTACAATACAAAAATGGGATAAATGAATACATCTCTTTCGAAACTGAAGCCATGTGTCATTTTACAATTTCCTTGTTTGCGACAATAAGTGGAAATAATTGTTTGATATTTACATCCTGTACGTTTCTATAAACAACTAGTAATAAATCTTAAAATAACCTTACTGTTTAAATTAACACTGTGGTAAAAATAAGAGGTTGGCGCGTGGCATCTGTTGTATTTCAAGGTCGTCACACTGATAGCTCAAGTTTTCGGAATTCATTAATCCCTTTTGTCTTTGATTCTTTTGTTTAAGTTCTTACGAATGAAGGGTCTAGACCGTTCATGGTTTTACTTAAAATCCGATGTAATTGTGTTTTAGGTCAAAGCAAAACAGGTAAAAATTATCGGTATTATAGTAATGTTATTGTTTACTCGGTACGTTGATTTTACTATCGATCTCATCAACATCATCATGCTATTTTTCATTCGGGGTAATAAGATTTAACACATTAGTGTAGTTTTTAACAATAATTGTTTTTGTTTTGACAACCGATTTAACAACAGTTGTTGTGCTTTAATTAGTTCAAAGGATATTCAATTAAATTTAAATTTTTAAATATACGTATTTCTGAAGTGACAACTTCTTCGTGCGCGTTGAGCGGTATTTTTTTTTTGGCAGGAGGATACATTTATAAATTCGTGTCATGATATACTAGTAAGCATGACTGACTGTATTAAGCTTTTTTTTTCGCTCTGACTACGCTACTGACCTAGCAAGGTCTTAACAGCTTCACCGGACTACAAGTCTTGTGACTGTATTGAGCTTGTGCGGTTTGCTTCAGCTTGGTTTGTTTCTTTATAGTTTGCGGCGGATACCACTAACGGACTGGGATGATTCGCGGCTTTTTCAAAATAGCTAATCTCTAGGTCTCTATGGAGATCGACTCTCCAGATGTACCACGGGGCCCTGGTCACTTTACGTAAAACACGATTTTGGAGAACCTGCAGCTTATGAAAGTTATCTTTGGACATATGCGCAAAAACGGGGCAGCTATATGTCATCACGGGACGGATACACGTCTTATACAAAGTGAGCTTGTGTCAGTCTGGTACTTCTCGCTCCCTCCAGGGAGGGGGCGGGGAAACGGCCTCAGGGATACCCCTTTTACTGTGGCATCTCTCGACCCCCGCTTCGACGGGGGTGTCTCTGTTTTCGGAGGGTGACTTGCGTCACTCCCTCCTGGGTAGTGTTTGCGATACTGGTCTCGCTCTCACGTTCTTCGGCGTCTAAAAGGTCAATGACCGCTTTTGCCAGCAGTGGCGCGTAGTGCTCAGCCACTGCCTCGCGCTCTTCTCTATTCTTGGCGTTCTTTTTTCTGGCGTAGCTATCGCGACATAGCTCATCGCGTCGTTTTCTGGCCTCCTGTACTGAGAGCTCAGTGTTGATCTCTGGCTCATCCGTGCTGCTCTGCCGTCCGATAGATGGCGAGCGCGGCCTCTCCTGTTCAGTTGGGCAGGCTTCGGGTTTGCGTGGGCGTCTTAGTCTTCTTCTAGGCCTTTTCTTGGCGCCAGCGCCTCTCGGGGGCGGGTCGTTGGCGGGGGCCATCAAAGACGCCCCCGCACTCTCTAGCGTTCTCTCGATCGCCGGCCTGCGTTTTACGGGTCCAGTTGTTTTGGGCACGGTCCCGGCTCGGCGATTCCTCAGCTCCCGCTTGAAGACGGGGCAGCTTCTTCGGTTGTGGGCGGAGTGGGCGCCCCCGCAGTTGGCGCAGGTCGCCGGCTCCTCCTTAGGGCGGTCACATTGTCGGGCGGAGTGTGGCCCTCCGCACCGGACGCAGGCGATCTTCCTGTGACATTGAAGGGAGGAGTGCCTGAACTGTTGGCAGCGGAAGCACTGCGCCAGTCAGCGCTCCCCCCTCCAGACTTCGATCTGGACGGCCGGCATGCACATTAATGTGGTCGTCTGATAGATAGCGGGTATCAACCCGGGCGTCCTTTTCAGCACGGCGTGGTAGATGCACCCGGGTCTACCTCGGCGGCCGTTAATCTCTCGGGCGTATTCTGCCACGAAGCCCTCTTTGCGGAGGCCCCGATGACGTCTTCAGGACTTATCCCTCTTGGGAGGCCGCGTATCTTGAGGCCTTGCTGCGAGGGGGGAGTGTAGGTGAATCAGCTGGCCCCCTCGAGCTCTTCAATGAATTTCATCGTTACGTGGTGCTCCTCGACGTCTTCCGGGATGAATCGAACTCCATTCCCGTAAGTGCGGACGTTGGGCCCGCACCCCAACCGCGCCGCCAACTGTGGGAGTAGCTTTGCCCAGTCGTGGGAGCTCTCGACCACTATCGGCGGGTAACGCGGGCCTTTCGCGTCGGGTGAGATAGGCGATTCTAGTACCGGCGCGGCGGCAGCACTGTCGCGCGCGGGCTGCAGATTAGGGTTCCGCGGGCGCGTCACCGGTTTCTCTAGCGGATCGCGCGCAGGTGGCGCTGCGATCAACGCGTACGAAGGCTGCTCGCGGGCAGCCTTTCGCGGCGGAGCGGGGGCGGGTGCGTGTGCGCGCACCGGCACCGCTGGGGTTTCGGGCTTCTCGCGTGGCTGTGTAGTCTGCGCGAGTGGCTTGTTGCAGGCTTTCTTCTCAGGCGGAGACTGGGCGTCTGATGATGCAGGCGATGCTGGCGCGCGTTCGGGCTGCGCTAGCGAGCGCGACGGCGCGGCGTCGGTCGCGGGAGGCAGTTTCCCCTCTGCTGCGGCTTCCTGGACGCGCAGGATCAGCGCCATCCAGCGAAGCATCCCCTGCGACAGAGCCCCAGCTAAAATTAGCTGGGCGAGAGTGAGGATATCACTCTCGTATGCTTCCGTCGCAGCGGTCGCCCCGCCGGCCAGCGGCTGACGCGCATCCGGAGTCGGCGTTCGAGGAGCAGGCACCGAGGTGCGGAGTCCAGTAGGCGTAGCGGCGGTCGATGTAGAAACGGTGTCAGGATCCGTAGGCTGGCTAGGGGTCGTCGGGTGGCGGTCTGGTTGGCCCTGAAAAGGGCCTTTTGTGGATCGTCGGCTCGACGCAGGAGGCGGAGCGGACGAAGGAGCGCTTGACTTGCGCATCGTCGCGTAGGTCGGAGCAGCGGGCTCGCGGACTACCTCGAACGCGGTGACGACGGAGCCGTCTAGCTTGTGTCTGAGGGCCATCTTACTCTTATGACAAAGCAACGGATGGAGGCGACCCAAGACCATAGTGGCTTTGTTTCGCACTCTGTATATATGTGAATTGAACTTTAAATGTCTATCTAATGTAACGCCGAGATATTTGATCTCTTCGACTCAAGGGATATCGATTCCGTATAGCCTGATGGGCTCAAATTTATTAGCGCGGTCTGCCTCTACTTTTTATAATTCTATTAGTTAATCACATATTATTAATTTATTAATAAAAAGGATGCAAAATAATAAATGTGACTACATTGTTTGGTACTTAATTTGATATTTCGAAGAAAAGAGTAAGAGATATTCCTAATATCTGATTTTGTAAAGCGTTCTCTCTGTCGCACAACGCAATGGCTTTATACATAAAGTTAACACGACGATTTTTATTTAAAAAATACAGTATAATTTTTAGTCGTACGACATTAGATAGATAGATATCTAAGCATTTATCTAAGGTAGATAATTATCTAAGGTTCTGCTTCACACTTTACTCGTATTATAATTTTCAACCCCACTAACAGCTAATTTATTTTTAGTGTTTATTTTTTTTTATTTAAACTATAAATGTATCAAACTTAATGGACGATGTTAACATTTATATGAAAAAGCAAAACAAGAATAAATGTTATAACATTGTTTCATATTGGAGCACAACAAAGTAACTGCATTACCTCTGTACTATAATAATGGCACAGTGATCCAAAACCAGCAATGATCACGAAAAGGTCAATAATCTATATTCCATCGCAACAAACTAAATAATCACATAAATTTAATTGGTCACAATACAATCAACACGAGTGCTTTTTCAGACCCTTATACAGGTGAGATATCAAATCATTTTATAATCCAGTAGTGTTAGTTTCTCATTGACGCTCTTAATATAATAGGTACTTGAAAGGAGAAACTATGGGGTTAATATATTCTATTGAATAATAGTCCACAAAAACATGGACTAGTAGTCCAGTGAAGCTGTTAAGACCTTGCTGGGTCAATAGCGTAGTTATTTCGAAAAAAAAAAAACATGAACTTAGCAGCAGAGTTATCAATCAAATAAAATGTCGAAGTACATGTAGGCACATTGGGTATAAATATTTTAAAGTGTATGTGACGAAAAAGTATTTTACTTTTTAATTTCGGCAATATTCCCATTGAAGTCGTCTTACTTCTCCGAGTTCTTTTTTCAGTTTACGGACATTATATTAATCGATACACATCATGGCACAATGTTATTAAGCAGTATTTCAACAATAGTCGGTGACGAGCTTGATGATTTGATCCGCTAACGGCTGACTTTTGAGAGATGAGCATAATCGTCAATTATATATCTGGGTATTAAGAATGTAGTAATAGTCCGGTGTAGCTGTTAAGACCTTGCTGGGTAAATAGCATAGTCATTTCGAAAAAAAAATAAATAATGAAGAACGTATTCGTATAAATAATTACACCATAGCTTTATCTTCATACAGATCTAACGATAATTACAATGCACGTCGAGATAACTTTCAGAAACCAGATTATTTTAGTCTTATTTAATGCCTGTCCTTATATCTTGGTTAATGTAAACAATGTCTTTATAAATTATACCTTATTATTATTCTGGTTCTCATTAATATTCTGATGTATAATTTATGTTACTATAAAGGTTCGTCACAATTCATTTAAAATCTTTTGGCTGAAAGAGTAATGATTTTAAGAAACGTCCAGTCTCCCTCACAAACTTCCGCGTTTTTAATATGAATAGTCCATCAGGTCTTTAACTAGTATAATAAATGCTTATTCTGAATTAAAGTTTATTATATTAAATGATATCCTCGTAGTTATTATTATTAAGTTTCAGTTAAACTTAACAGGGTTATCATTTGAACGACTCGCAGAACTAGAGTCTATATTCAATTCAGGATACAATGTAACATAACAAATGATACAAGAAACCGCAGAATCAATTAATTAATATTGTGTATAGATAATAGAATTACAATTCAGTAGGTTCAGGGATTTACCTTCTCGGTATCTAAACCAATGTGTAGGAAATACCAAGAAATATCGAGTGATTTGTATGTCTATCCTGTTTCGGTTACGCAGAAATATTAGGTCTATTTACTTCGAAAAGTTTATAAATAACGAGAATTCATAAGCAGATACTTGAATATATTCTTAAACATGGGTTATATTTTTAAGGTCTCAAAAATGACTATCTGTCCATATACATGTGCTATGAATTATATCATGAATAGGCCTTTAGAAATTGTCACTCCAAAAGAAACCCAAACAAACCAGACACATCTATTGGCAATATTTAAGAACTGTTACAGTTGTAAATAATTTTATTCCTATTTCTATAAGCGAGACAATTTATGATAGTATAAGGATATTTGTTATTCTTTCATACAATAACTATTGAACGGATTTTAATGCTAAAAATAAGTTATACACGAGAACAACACAAATTATCTAAATATATAAAAATCCAGTATCATGATGTTTGTTCACGATGAACTCCGAAACTATCTCTCTCTCTTGGGATCCTATGTCTCTAAATAATGATAATCTATATTTCGATTAATGTCCTCAATGTTTTTAAATTATAAATTAAATGATTGTCGATGTTGATTGTTGTTATTAATTGTAAGTTTCATCAGTTTCACACAGATGGCGTTTTAAATTAGTTTCTTAACACAAAATTGTATGACCGACTGTTGTATAAATATCTTATAGATGTCGCCACTTTTAATTTTTTATTTCTTTTTCAACTCCAATTTATTTTATGGTGCACGTTTTCTGTTAATCTATTTACTAGGTAACCGTGCTTTTTTCTGTATCAATTTTTACCAAATAAATACCAATTACCTTATCATAATTTTAATTCAACATGCAATAACTAAGCCACAGCAACGCGTGAGCCAGTCAGCTGATAATATATAAGTATATTATTTATATCTTCAAAAATGTAATTCTTCGTGTATAATATGCTTGAATACGTTCTATTACAATGAAACCTCTGTAGCTGTCTACCGCCGTGGAGTTTTGGCGATCGCGATCGCTTCACGTCCGAAAAACAATGGACTACAAAAATGTCTGCAAACTATCGTCTATTATAGTGAGTACTATTTTTTTATAAATTTGAATTCTTCAAAGCCAGTTTTCAGGCCAGGTAAGTAAACTGGAATAGATTATCTCATTTTGCGATGACTCGATGTACGCTACATTAGCCGTTATAGTTACACGAAGATAATATACGGTCTCATCACTCATACAGATACAGATGTAGAGAAAGTCGTGGTGATCTAGTAGTTTCCCCGCTGGTTTGTCAATCGAATGTACACAGATTTAAACCCCGGCCTGTACCAATAAATTTTTCTGTGTATGCGTACATTTAGTAATTTAAATTGGCAAGACTATCGGATGACAATAAAGGAAAACATCGTGAGGAAATCTGAACCTGAAAATTTTCTTTTAGTGCCACCGTACGTGGGAAAAATATAAAACTGTGAATTTCTCGGAGTCTGAAATCGCCAATACGCGGTGAGCCGGCGTCGTGTGGTGTATACACCCATACTTTCTTTCGGGAAGAGGTCTATAGCCCTGCAGTGGGTTTCTTACAGGTTGATGATGATAATAAGCTGCAAATAATCCAAATATATACAATATTTAATGGCAAATATACCAGCGATCAAACACAAGCCTAGCAAATAAATTTAAAAAACATGTTTTCATCCTATACACAATTTTTCGGCTTGATTATGCAAAGGTGAATTAGGTCATGAGAACGCGTAAACATAACGTATAAGCTAGTTTCAACTCCAAATAACCGTTGGTAATCCGAGGCCAAGCTCAAGGGCGTCCTCTTTAGAGTAAATATCTCCCTACTGTTTATGTTTGTTGTAGGGTTGCCCGAGCCGTTTGTATTTTTATATTTGTATCTTTAGAAATGCTGTATCTGTTCTGCTACTGCTATCTCTACTGCTGCTAGTGCTCAATTGAACTTAGGTGCCGCAACAAAACACTATGTTTTTATTCTCATTAAAATTTACTACTGAATGCGGCGTAGTAACTAATGATACAATATTATATAACAAATTCGTTTCTTGTGTTTCCTTTAGTCATTCTAAAGTATGCATTGAATTTTGATACTATTTTTACTACTATTTGGAGATAAGAAATAATATTTCGGTCGCATTTGAAACAATTGTATGTCTCAAAAAGGCCTATAGAAAGTGCCTGAATGGTATCTGCATGTCATGTATCTCCGTTGATAGACATAGATTCTCATCCTAGAACGAGATACAGTTCTGAGTGAAGGACATCATCTTGATCAAATCATAACAAGTCGGTCATGCTTTTTTAATGTCCGCCTCGCTAGATACTACCCTTTAATTAAAGTGTTACTGTGTCGCGAAACACTTATATGTGTGTTCCGATTGCTGCATTTGAAAGCCAGTTCACTGTAGGCTTAGCCTGTTTTTTTTTTTTTTTTTTATTGAAGCACGGCAAAGTGACTGCACTTTGCCTGATGGTAAGCATAGTACAATCCAAAAATAATAGCGACCACCGATTGACACACTGTCCATCGCCGGTCGCCACTATCATGCCGGCCTATAAATGTGTTACCATTTTAGGTCATATACCACCATATCAGGTGAAACTATCGTTAAACATTAAAGCCTTCACAACGTTACAGTCGATGTTATTATGGGTATACTACCCTGCGAATGAAATCTTTAATCAGCGATCCACTGGTTTATTATTAATAGAAAATATAATAATACTTGCCAACCCTAGAAAAGATTCCGCGCCATATGTGAGCCATTATATATTTTATACTTGTGTTTATTATAGAAGTAATCATTTATAGTTTGCCAGCAAGTCGTCGTATAGCGTTACGCTTTGATTGATAAACTTAAACTCAGGCTGGTACGAGCTGATCTAATTAAAATAAATAATAATAATAGCTGACTACTGCCAAGCGCTAGACGTGATTTCTACGACATAGTTTTTGACAAAAATATACATTTATCGAACCAAGAAAAAATCATTAATTCATTACAACAGTTACATAATGAGTACTGACGATTTCTGATCTTACGACTAATCTAAAGATACCTCTATACTATTTAAATAAACAATGTAGGCAAATATAACAAATAAGATTGATAATTTGTGTAACGCAACAAGTAAAAATTACTCAACGCTATATACTACTAAGAAATACTCCATTTATTAGGGTGTATTATATTTTAAATATGTGTGTTAAGAAGATAAACACGATAGAATTTCTTGGCGGTTCTTTTCGATGACTGGGCTGTTTTCCAAACCGGTGGTAGTTTTGAGGTTTATAAACGCCCTATTAGGGCCTAAATTGAGTAAAGTATTTTTGATTTTGATTGATTTTTTTTAACCTAAATGAACTTAATCTGATGAATCTAGAGGACCGCCTCGCGACAATCTGGTACACTTCTTTTTTTTTTCGAGTATCATGAATTACCTATTAGCTTGACTGTGTCATGATCCCTTACAATTTTATAAGTAGTTACTTTCTATAGAATTGACATATCCTTACTACGAACATAAGATAACTTAATCGTTATTCAAGCGAGTATAAAAACAAATATACGGGAGCATGTCGTGACAAAAAAACAAAAGCAATTCGACTTGCCAAATACACTTCGGTGAATTAATAGGGTCCTTGAGGTCAGTAAATCCACGAGTTAACTTTGTTCTCGTTAAGTTAATCGTGTTTGTCTGGTGTTGTTGACCCGCGCGTGCGTCACGCTACACATCGGTGTCAATACCTGGGGCCGGCAGTATACGGCGTATTGTCATTTTGCGTTTTACCTTTGGACATTTTAAATACGCATATATTATTATGTGACACGCCTGACACAACATTGAAAGAAAACATTAAAATAAATATGAATAACTGTACATTTAATAGAACGTATTGCGAAAACAACTGCTTACTTAAGAGATTTAGAATGATATATATGTTATAAAATTACATTTTTTAATTAGAAAAGTAAGTAACATTAAAATATATATATATATCTATTAATTAATTAAATTTTGCCTCTTCACTATTCATTTTACCCGAATAGAAATCGGAAATATAGAAAATATCGGAAAAAGTACGATTAGTTCTCGCACAATACGGTTTTTAACCGACTTCAAAAAAAGGAGGAGGTTCTCAATTCGTCTGTATTTTTTTTTCTGTTTGTTACCTCATAACTTATAACTTTGGACTGGGTGAACCGATATGATAATTATTTTTTTTTAAAGGTGGTGCGTCCCGTGTAGATTTCACTTTGGTCTAGTTCTGACTACGGCATCCAGTGCAAAACCGTATGAGTGTTAAATTTGCATTAACTATGTACACCATAAATAGACGAATAACTCAATATCACGCCATCCGATTTCGATGATTTATTTTTCATTGGAAAGGATTCAAGTACTTTGATGAGAGTTTGGTTAGGTTCTGATTATGGGATCCGTGACAAAGTAACATAACTTTCAAGAAACAAACCTATTTCGATGATTCATTTTTCATTGGAAAGGATGTACTTCAAGGGTCGTTTGATGAGAGTTTGGTTAGGTTCTCATTATGGGATACGTGACAAAGTAACTTAACTTTCAAGAAACAAACCTACTCCATTCTTAAGGGCCGGCAACGCATCTGTGATTCCTCTTGTGTCGCAGGTGTCCATGGACGACGGTGATCACTTACAATCAGGTGACCCGCATGTTTTAATAATATATATTTATGTGCATAAAAAATGGAAAAATAAAGTAAATTAAAAAAAAATTAACCGACTTCCAATGCATCTCTAGGTAGCATACATACTCATATGTTTTATTTAATTTGGTTAATTTAATAAACCATTTATTTTCCGCTTTTTAGTGCCTATGGGTTTTTGATTAATATTGAAGTCGGTTAATTCTTTTTTTTTTAATTTACTTTTTTTATCACATGGTCATTATTAATGAAATAATACATTATGTATTATTTACGACTCGTTAGTACTTCTTTATGTCGGTAAGATCAATTAAAATATGTGGAAATAGACTATAAAATATTCTTAGATGTGCATAAACATATCTTAGTTAGGGCAATAAAAATTAATTAAATAAATAATTGCCCAAACATATCTTATAAACATCTAAATTATTCAGATATATTTCCTCGCTGTAATTATTGTGTATTTTATTGGATTATTTTTATTTAACATTGTATCATATAGATATTATAAATCAAAGTTTGCGAGGAATGACGGATGTTTTTAACACTTTCAAGTGCTTATTATTTAAGCTTTCTTTATGAGTAATATACAATTTTATTGATTTAACTTCAACCTATATATATAACTTCATAGTAAAATATTATTTGGAGTGCTCAAATAGTATTATATACGAGGGTAAATATTTGTTAAGTTAATAGGTTATGGTGCGTACTGCTGGTCGGTGTGTACGTCACGGAGCAGTATATAATGGTACAGTGAGCGACGAGGGAGAGGGGAAGGGGATGGGAGAGTCAACACGCGACCGTTTGCATTATATATTGTAACCATAAACTATGGAAGTTATTGGATACATCTTTTAAATTACTTTGCAGTTCAATTTATTGGTCATAATAATTTCACACATTATTGAGTCGTTACATTTTAAAATTAACTAAATCCAATTACAACGGTTCCTAATATTTTACGTTATTTTTCTTCAAGTTTTGTATATGCAAAGTATTAAGATCGTAAAAAAAACACTGAAATCCTTATGAACGACAAAATTTAGACTTTGTTCTCTGTGTATAAAAACTGGAAATCTTAGAAAAATTAAACATTAATTATATATGAACGATTAAATTTGGATTTAGCTCGTTTTGAAATGTAAACTGAAAATTTCGTAATATATCATTTATATTGGAAAACAATATATTTCACTAGTTAATGTAATTTTAGATTTATAAAATGTTTACTACACTAAAAGTCAGTTGCATCAAAAAGTTTAAATTTTTTTTTTTTTTTTAATCGAAGCACGACATAGTGACTGCATTCTGCCTGATGTTTTTGTATTGTACTATAGGTACTTAACATCAGGGGTAGTGCAGTCAGTATGTCGTGCTTCAACAAAAAAAAAAAAACCCTACCACCCCGCTTGCGCCATTGCCTCGTTCGTTATTCAGCAGGGTGCACCACGTGCAGGTGAGGTTGCCTTGGGTGTCTCAAGTCTTAAGATGTTACTCGATACCCCTTACACCCCAAAGCTTTTTAGTTTAGTTCACTTACCAGAATACCAAAATATATGGAACTGTGGGTAATAAAACTGATTAACGCTTTTAGTTCAAGACATCCTAAGTAATACTGGACTATTTATAAAATAAATTTTCTGCATTACATAACGAACAAAACTTGTATACTACTATTTCTAACGGTTTTTATTTAGTGTTATTTGTGGGAATCTTTATTTCGTTCCTATTTCACGAGTTTTTTTTTTTTTTTTTTTCGTAATGTCTACGCTATTGACTCAGCAAGGTCTTAACAGTTTCACCGGACTACGTCCTATTTCACGAGGTTCTAATAAAATATCTCAGTAATTACAAGTACTTGATACTTAACATTACAACATTACAAACTAAAGGGGGGAATATCTTTTCTTTATCTTCGTATTTTACATTGTTTTGCGAGCATCAGAGGGACGCTTAGCACCGAATCTAAGTCGAGGAACTTGTACTAGCTATAAGTAAACAAATAAATCAGAGGCCAATAAAATTAGCTCATACAACGATAAATTCAGTTGCATCGAACTATAATTATGTAATTGGTATATCTTTGTTAATTAGAATCATGGTCACTCGAGGCACAATGGTCGCAAGTTGAATATTAACCTAATTACAAAGTACACGTAGTGCCACCGAAATGTTCCTTAAATATGTTAGTTTTAATTTTGTTAGTGTTTTAATCATTATTCATGATTTAAGAAGATTATTGAAGCTTTAGCATTTAGATTTAGATATGATTTTTTACTTTTATTATAGTAGAGTGTATATAAATTATTTATATTCCAATGAGTTGTGAATTGTAAACAATTTAAAATTGATAACCTCTTTGTATTGATATAGTTGGATCTTATAGGTAACACAATTTGGAGACATTTTTTTTTATATCATAGGAAGCAAACGGACAGATGGGTCAGCTGATGTTAAGTGATCACCACTGACCGAACGAAACGTAATAATGCAAGCACTATTACTTCACGTCGGTTTTCTATGAGAGGATGCTACTACCCCGGTCGAGCCGACCCATTCATGCTGAAACAAAAGATAAATTCAGCGTGGCTCTACCACCCACAAATTATTATTTGTTTTAAAAAGAGCATCTATATATTTTTATTGCAGAGTCAGTTATGACTCTGTAGGGTTCCTTTTTGAAGCAATTCTTAAATACCATAGTAATTAATGTAGCTTTTGCAGATCTATTAGGCATTTTTAATGATAACTTCTCGTTTTAATATATTTGCAACTAAATTAAAGAGTCCTAAAATATATTTTACTACATTTCTCGTACAGGGATATCCTTACACAATTTTAATGTTATGTATGTATTTTTTGCATTGGCACGGCAACATAACGACACCGTGCTAATCGTTATTGTTACCTGCATACGCTGAAATCATAGTCCGGTGAACCTTGCTGGGTCAATAGCGTAGTCAGTTCGGTGAAAAAAAAACGATAAACTAAAAGTACCATACTATGTCGCTTGCATTGTTATTACTATCTAGTCGGGTAAAGATTTTTACTAACCATTTGTTACAAAATATATAAACAATATATTGCTTTACTCCTGGAGAGCGATATATTTTTAGCCAAACAATTCAGAGGTCGCTGATATTGCTATCCTACAAACAAACTATACTCTTCTTGCACTTGTCTCAACTATGTACGTGGTATTTTGTAGGTGGTAGAGCCACGCTGAAACTATTACTGGTGTCAGCATGAATAGGTCGACTTGTTCGGGATACTACCACCCTCTCACAGTAAAACCGACGTGAAGTAACAATACTTGCATTTTTGCGTTTCGTTCGGTCAGTGAGAGTGCCGGAGGCCCACCTCTCCTCTTCCCTTCCTCCGCCTCCCCAACACAGGTTGGCCATGCACTTACGACTACCCTGGTGTTGCAAGTGTCTATGGACGGTGGTGATCACTTAACTTCAAGTGACCCACCTGTTCGTTTGCCTCCTATAATATAAAAAAAAAACTATGTACGAACGGCGCAAGATGTCACTTTTCTTCATGTTGAAAACTGCCTCATATTACACATGAACACTCATATGACACATGAACCATAGTTGTTATTTCTTTGTTTGTGGCCTGTGATAGCTAAATAGCCACTATTATCGCCTTAAGGTCTTGCACTACTTACGCATAGTATAGGAATGCACAAATTCTCATATTTACTAATATTTCCTTGTCAACATTACACTTGTAAACATAAAAGGAATTATAACATTATCTGAACCCAATTAGAGCACAACACCAACTAATTTTATACTTTAAAATGTTGCATTATATACATAGTTATTGGAAATTAACTTGACACTATTGGTTTATCGAATATTTATTTGGAACACGAAACAAATAAGAAAACAAGATAACAATATGATATTGGATAGAATTCAATATATATATTTTCAATTCACTATAATTACATGATTCTATTTCGATATAAAGTATCTAATAATATATCACGTTAAAATGAAAAAAAGATCGGTTCTCAAATACAGCTGATGGTGATAACTGATGGGGTGATAGGGTTTTAGCATGTGGCAAATACTTGATTGCGACTACACACAATCTATCCGTTATAATTGAGGTGTCGCGTTCCTGTATCAGCTGATGACTATCTAATATTTAAAGGCAAACACCCTGTCTGTAAGCTGGCTATCATTATGCTCATTATAAACCTGTCACAATAATCTCAGTAGTAGTCCGGTGAAGCTGTTAAGAGCTTGCTAGGTCAATAGCATAGTTAGATCTAGAAAAAAAGGCAATGGTCTCGGTTTGTCCCATTTCAGGATTAAATAGTGGATATTCAGGACATGGGAGGCACACAAGCTAACATTACACAATGTCTATGATCACATGCAGTACTATCACTAAGTTCTGTTACAGTAAAATAAGGATATCAGTATTTCAAGAACCACGTTTAGCGGATTGTAATGTCAAAAATGAATGTAACATTTACGTTTGTAAAAAAATATGTAAGGCGTCACGAGACGCGTGACTGATGTGAAATATCGAAATTGTTCAAATCAAACGAATCTCAAATTTCCGAATTCTCAAATTACACTAGAGGTATGTGAGCTCAGTGCGGCAGGAGAGATTGCGCACAGTCGCTTGTACATGGCATCGCGTCACCACGTCTTAAACAGTCGCCACTCCAACGATCAGGTTTATCCATGGATGTTTCACACCAAAAAGATAAACCGATAGATCGAGTTTCTTGCCGATTCTTCTTGATGAGTGGGTTGTTTTTGCGAAACAGCAGTAGCTTTGACGTTAAATTATGTATTCGATGTTTAATTTCGAAACCAAAATGCCTCAAACTGTAAGTTCATTCTCTTGATACGTTAGCGTATTTTGTACGCGTTCGTAAATTTATCTCTTATTATAATGACAAATTGAAGTGTTTTAACATTATTAGCTGGAAAGAGAGCTATACCGCAGCCAGCTTATTCAAACTCTATAAGATTAAGTTAATGGTTTTACAGATGCTTTCGTTATCAATTACTTGAGACCTCATACCAGTGCAGTGCGCAATCCTTATGTGTTTGACGTTCCAGCTTCAACACCGAATACTTCATGCGATAACCCCTAACAAGTTACAAGACTATATAATGAGAGATCAAGCATGACTAACAACTTCATAGATATTTATTTGAGTACTTTTTAATTAATTTAATTTTATAATTACAAAAGTTGTGTCCGCGGCTCCGCACGTACTTATTATGATTTATTACGATTATGATGTTAGTATATATATTTTCCTATAGTCATTTCCATAACCATCAGTTGAACAGTTCAGATGCTCGTATACTAGAGCGCTACCTCGTAGTAAGTTACAATAAAAAATCAATAACAAATAAGGTTTACGTAAATACTCTTTTATGGATTACTAGTGGTAATCTAGAGGACGACATTCGATCAAAACTCATTATTTTTTAAATTTTGAATCTACGATATTATAGATATTTCATAATTAACATAAATAACGCAGATTAGTAGTCATATTTATATAGAATAAACGTGTCGATAGTATGAAAAAAAAACAAACTGTTTTCAATTTCTTTTAATGAAGTTCGTTCATACCTATTAAGTAAAAGAAAAACAAAGAAAACCTCATGAAAAACAGAGAAGGAGGATCTTTTTTTTTCTCGAACTGACTACGCTATCGGCCTTAATTTTTTGGCCTTTACAGCTTCACCGGACTACTAAGGCGAGCGCTTAAGGCACTCAGCCGATTTTATATTGGCAACCAGCTCAAGGGTGCACGGCACACCTCGGCTTGGCTGTTGCCCGTTGCATTTAAAATCGCGACCTATCTTAGCTAACCTAGCTGACTATTCATATATGTTTGAGTTGTTGAAACGTATATGTTTACCAAGCATACACGCCTCAACAACCCCTCCATATATTTTTTTTTATCGGAAAATTGAGAGTTTTTCAGTTCGATAAGGGAAAAAAAGTAAACCCTTCCACCAAAATGTGTAGCGTGTAGGCTTCTGTAGTTCTGTAGCAGTGATGTATAAGTGTGTCACCGTATCGCGCAAGTAACGCATTCAAGGGCTCCCTACCGAGGGATCGAACCTAGGCTTGAGCCGTTGCCGTGGGAGGCCTAATCGGGTGTGCGGGAGCGAAGTTAACCATCAGACCGCGGCGTCGCGATCTGTGGTTACGCGGGCGTGGGCGTGAGCACGCTCTGTTTCGAGGGACAGGCTGGTACTGATCGTTCGCTGACGTGATATCATCGGAAGGGTCGGTAAAAATGTGTCGCGGACGTCTTTTATATCGCCCAGCGTTGGCTACGGGTTCGTAGTTTGCGGCGGATACCACTAACGGACTGGGATGATTCGCGGCTCGCTCGAAATAACTACTCGTAAGTGATTTTATATACGCTCAGATGGACGGCATCTCCAGGTCCCTGTGGAGATCCGCATTCCGGAGGTACCAAGGGGCACCGGAGATTTTACATAGAACCCGGGTCTGCAGAATCTGAAGTTTTTCAAAATTATTTGCGTAAAGACCGGACAACTATACGTCATTATCGGGCGGATACAAGTCTTATATAATGTGAGGTTATGTGAGGGACAATTTGCTCTTCTGACAAAATAAATAATGGAGGGGACCCAAGACCATAGCGGCTTTGTTTCGCACTCTCTTAATATGAGAATCGAATGTTATGTGTCTGTCTAGTGTAACACCTAGATACTTGATCGCGGTGGTCCAAGGTATCTCGGTTTTGTATGGCCTTATGGGCTTTAAATTGTTATCGCGTGTCCTAGGATCGAAGAGTATCGCGGCTCTCTTTTCGGATTTAATAGCTATATGCCATCGAAGAAACCAATCACCGAGTGTGCTAACGGCTTCTTCGATGCGATTCCTGAGGTGATCCGGCCGCCAGCCAGAGGCGTAGATGACTGTATCATCAGCATAACAACCTACCTCGACTCCCGGGAGCTTAGGTAGGTCGCTGATGAATAGGGTGAAGAGGGTGGGCGCGAGTATTGAGCCTTGTGGCACATCTGAGCGTATCGGACGGGGCGAAAAGAGTTCGCCGTCTACTCTAAAACGGAAGGTTCTATCGGCGAGGTAATCACGGATGATGTGAACTAACCTATCGGGTATACCGGCTTGACTCAGCTTGTATATGAGCCCTTTGTGCCAGACCTTGTCGAAGGCCTTGGCGACATCGAAAAAAACTGCTATTGTACGTTTCGGATAGTGTTTTTCACGGGCGGATCCGGATTCGGATGCGGTTCTTTATTGAAATTAGAAAAAATGTACTCCGTGAGGCGGAGTACTTGATCTGTACAAGAATGTTTGGCGCGAAATCCAAACTGCTCCGGCGACATTAAACTAAGGTCGGTAATTTTAACCTGGAGACGGTTCAGAAGGAGCCGCTCGTAAAGTTTCCCTAAGGTATCTAGCAAACAGATGGGGCGATAGTTTCTTGTCGGGCTTGTGAATTCTTATCACTACGGCCTTCTTCCAGACGGGTAGAAAATGACCCTGGGACATGGCCGCATTGAAGATGCAGACCAATAGCGCTATGATGCGGTCAGGAAGGAGCTTCAGAACCTTGTGCAGGGAGGCACGCCAATGGTAAGCTAATGAACTATCCCGAGTCTGGGCCAAGAGAAACTGTGGGCGATGTGCAATGCCTCACAAGGGGGTCCTAACTTGCCTAGGGGGAGGCCCTAACAAGCCCGAGACCGAGGACGCAGACCGGTAAACCGGGCTACATCCAAAAAGACACCCGGTGATGGGAAAAGGGGAAAGAGAGGGTGGGAGGGTTACACCTGGACTAGACGAGGCGACCTCGTTATGGCCTAGCTACCCAGGCCCGTCTACCTTTGCAGTAGGCAGCGGGGCCTACGGCGAGCGGGCAGGGCGCTCCAACCCACTTCGTTGAGCACCGTGAGGTATCCGCAGGTTGGCCAGACGACTGGACTTTATGCAGCCCGGGTTTGCACCGAAAATTGCAGTTTGCTGCGCTCAAAAAGGAGCGCCTACGATCGACTTCACTGTTCCTTCACTGAAACCGGAGAGAAACGCGACGATCTCAGAAAGTGACAGCGCGTACGCGAAACGATGCTCGAAGCACGAAACACGCAGCCGAAGATCGATCGAACTCACGATAACACTTCGAAAAAATAACGGTCACTTTTCTGAGCATAGTGCGCACGTCTAACTCGCACGGCGGCACGAATCGGACTCCTTAAAAAGGAGGATCTTTCTAACCCTCTTCTATTTATATAAAAATTATTGTTTTAACCGTTTTCCACTCCCTCACCTCCTCTCTCTCTCTCTGACTATTTATATACATATAAATATTGACATTACAATACTACCAGATATAAATGACAATTTCTATTTTATCTATAATATGATTATTCCGTTGGTTTTTTAAATCTTTTACATTGATAAATTGTTAGCTAATTACTGTGCATCTTTAGAATACTAATAATAATCCTGTACTGCTAGTCAAATGGTCCCACACGTGAGCATAGAGTAAACTAAAGTTTGATTAACAAAGCTCGACCTCGGCCGAAGTTCAACTAATTAATATGAATGTTATTCGCTCTGCCGTCTGAACACAGCTATATAAATGATATATCATAAGATATCTATACATATAATAAGAATGTAAATCTAACGGGTCTTTACTTTTTAGATTTTTGTGATTGTTGTACCTTTTGGAATAAGTAATATATACATTTAAATCATTGTTAGTCAGGTATGTGTGTCTGTTTGTTTGTTTAACATGCATTACTACTAAAGCATAATCTCAAGTAACATGTAGTCTTGGTTTCATTAAAATACGTTCACTCTATCTAAAGTTATTGTAATTTTTATAACGACGCGACTTAAGTACGAGAGAGAAGTTAATAAGTAAATGGACTTAATACATTCGGATGATTTTATTAGTCACTATTTTTTTACATTGGACACAATGCGGACAAAGTCGTGGGCACAGCTAGTATAAAATATAAACGAGTTAATTATTTACCTTGACAAAAACATCATAAAGTAGTTGATAACGTCGCGAATTTCATTTCTTGATAAAAACTATTGTTTCCACTTTACTCATACCATTTGAAAAGAACACTAGATCATTATTTTTGCTGATGATCACGATAGAAAAATTATTTACGATAAACGACGAGACGATAAGAGAAGAAGCGAGAGGCGTCAGCGTGTTACGATAAGGATCAGCTGAGTAACGGACAACAGTATAGAGTGGCGCGGTTGTACGCGACCGCGCGGCGACTGAGCCAGCTGGAAACGAAATCCTCATTTAGACTATATGATATTACACGTGAAATTTAGAGATCCGCAATAAACCAAACATTTCATATTCGTTATATAATATATACCAATGTTAAAAATGTATAATTGTGATGCATATACATGTATGTATCAAATTACCTATGTAACAATTTAGCTTGTAAATTGCATATGTGCAAGGCCTGCTAAGGTGCTTCGTCTTGAAAAAATGCTACATAATCATTTTTCTGGCTACCAAGATATACACTCTGCCTAATTTGGAAGTCACTGTAAAAAATATGTCAGAAAATATTTAGTGCGCAAAAATATAATAGGCAAGTATACAAATCGTTAGTATGAAAGTTCATGAAATTATTTCTTTTTTGGTTTATTTGAACACATTTCAGAAAAGATCAGTTACATTTAAAAAACTTTTCTTCATTTTACTGCAGAAGGTTGAAAGTTATCCATGATAATGCAATGACACTTAGGAGTGGCGGAATTACCATACAAATTGTAGGTTAGATAGTTCGCGAAACGAGTGAAAAGTGTGGCTAAAGTTGGGTTGACTCACTGACATAGACGTTCATAGTTAATCCCGACACGGTAATGTTCGATTCTCGATGAGTAAGTAGCCCCTTTACTTTAATGCTTAATGCCTCACACTAACATTTGGTAAGCCATACCCCATACATACAGTACTATTTCCTTCGCGCTAAACAACCTTTTTGTCCATACTTTGTGTAATAATTGTTTCGTTGCCAAGCCTAATAATTTGCCTTAATTATTTACTTATCTATCTTCTATACTATAATAAAACTGTAACAAGTCGAAATCTGTACATTAAATATTTTTTGAAAATTTTAATCAGG